>OY744477.1:102569518-102867087 GCA_963556175.1 Tipula confusa | reverse complement strand
AGTATATGTTTGTAGGCTTTCTTCGACGTGGTGAGGAGTCCTAGATAGTCTACATGGTAAGTACTAAAAACAAGCCACTTTTTTTTTGGATTCAATAATCCCTCTTTCCTTCCACGCTTTCGGTTAACCCATGATACATTTCATGCAATTCCCTAATACTGAAGCAATTACTTGTTGCATGTCTATAAAATAGAACTCTCTGTTAACGAGCTCCGTCGTTTTGCATACTCCAAAACGTTCCTGCTCATGGCAGGCACGGATAACTTCCTTTTGCATCGATTTTGAGACGCAAAACACCACTGCCTTCAAGATTCTTGAACAAAATACTGTTAGTTAAGTAAAAATTGTCATACGAACCTGTTTCCAAAAGTCGATAGATTAGACTCAAATTCTGGTCCTCTTTCTGGGCCGCCTTTACTTTATTGGTAACTTCTGATGTAACCACCAATTAAAACGGTGCTCTTGACAATGGATCGACATGCTTCATTTTGGTAGATGTTCGGTGCTCCAACTCGTAATTAAATTCTTGCAAGTACATTGCCCATCCTGCAATTCTTGAGGTGGATTCCCTTCGCTCCATCGTCCCTTTGAAAGCCGCGCAATTGGTCACAATTTTGAATTGTAATCCCAACAAGTACATGCGGATTTTTTTAACTGCTCGAACGACGGCTCTTAACTGCTATACTTCTCCTCGATTGGTGCGTTTTTATAGCTGTAGTAGAAAACCGGATGTAGTTGATTGTACTCCATCCCAACTTGCAAAAGTACTTCCGCCAATCCCACTTTACAGGCATCAGTATGCAACTCTGTCCGCGCCTTTTCCGAATAAATTTGAATGACTGGAGCTGTGGTCAACACTTCTTTCAAACGCACAAATGATCTGTGCTGGTCTGATTCGAATTTAGATATTATAATCTTCCGAAGTAGGTCACTGAGTGGTTTGACTATTGCAAAGTATCTTTCCACAAATCTTTGAAAATAGCCAGTAAGCCCCAAAAATCGCTGTAATTGTTGGACAGTTGTCAGCTGTTTAACTCGGCTTTCCTACACCTCTTATCCTAAGTACTCCACTCATCTGACCAGAAATTGACATTTTGTCCACTTAATTTGCAGACAGTTCTTTTTTTTCAGCTACACGCAACACTCTCATAAGTCTTTTTAAGACTTCCTTTTCAGATTTTCAGTATACAATTAGGTAATCCATATACACACATTCGACCCCATTGACGCACAACTTTCTAAAAATGTGATTGATAAAACATCCAAATACTGCAGGCGAATTACAGAGACCAAACAGTACCTTTAGAAAATCGTACTGCCCCATTTCCGTCATGAACGAGATATATTTGATTGATTCCTCCTCCATATCTACGTGGAAAAATCCATTCTTTAGGTCGAGCGTGCAGAAATATTTCGATCCTTACAACTGGTCGATCTTATCATCGATCAACAACTATATTGCTCTCAACATGACCCAGTCTCCATGTCTTTTGAAGCGATACCGTAGAATTTTATTGGGACGCTTTGCAATTCCTGCAGTTTTAGAGCCTCACATTTCCTTTTGCTAACCAAATTGAGGTCACTGCCTGAATCGACGAGAGCATGAACGTTTTGGTCACCGATTTGCACGCACCTCACGCTTTTTCCAATTGTGGCTGGAGATATCACGGTCTTCTTGCCTGAATTTAGAGTAGAACATTTAGGAGCCAGATAACCGTACTCGTTGCATTTGTAGCACTGTGGGCCTCTTTCCTTATTTTTAAATTCTCTCCTTGTATAACCATTCTCATTACATGTAAAACATCGGCCACGGTACGGTACACCAGGTCTTGGTCTAAAAAAAAAAAAAAATTCTTCCATGTTTCGGCACCTTACAGAATAACGTTGCTTGTTATGGATGTTACCGGCTATTTCCAACAGTTCAAGCAGATACGTCCGATAATTTTCACCTGGATTTCTTTTTCTCGACGTGAGTCTCTTATGGAATACGGTGGTGTTCACAGTTGTGGCATACTCTTTGCTAAGGAAACTTTTCAGCTCATCCCAAGACGTTATCAAACTCGTAGTCCGAAGATATTTCTTTACGCATCCCTGCAACAACCTTTTTGCGTATGTCGTTGTTTGAATATCGTTCCAACCACATGTCTTTGCCACCCCTTTGACATCGCTGATCCACCGTTCCACTGTATACTCATCTTCCCCGGTGAATTTGGTCATTGCATCTTCGACATCTCGAGACAGGAAAGGTGGATTAGAACTCGATTTATTCGAAGAAAAATCTGAACCATTTGCAGTTATAACTCCTTCTGTAGCAGTTCATTCCTTTGCTTAAGTAAGTCAACCTCCAAATTCTTCAACTCTAGTTCTTTAATTTGAAGTGTTTTACTATTTGGCGGCCGCGGTGGTGATTTTTCTGTTTGCTTCGTTGATGAAAGAGGTGAAAGCTGCATTGCATCCAATTTTTCCAAAAATTCACGCATCATTTTTTTATAAACCTCTTCTAGTATTTCGGCATCCATATCATCCTTCTCAGCGCGCTGTCTACGGCGTTCCCTTTTTGATTTATTTGTCATCGTGGTGTTATGGGAACCGCTCAGAACTGGACATTTTAAAACTGGATATTTCAAAATAGGATTTGACAAAACGAGATATGGTACAAAACTGGATATTTCAAAACAGGATATTTTGACATGTGATTTAAACTTAAAATGATTTTTTAGGAAAGTTCTGGAATATGGCCAATTAGGAAAGAACTCGGCGAGTTCTTAACCGATTTTGATGAAATTAATATAAAATTCTTAATTTTGGTCTTCTGAGTTTCTATCATCATCTTTTATATTAAGTGGTGTACAGTATGGTGAACATTTTGTATTATTTGTATGCGTCTTGTTTCTATTATTTGACGAGCATTCTATCGCTTTCAGCAAAAGATCGGTCTTTTTTTTAAGGACATCAACGAATCGTCCAAGTTTACAATGAAGCTTTAAATTGTGTTTCACTAAATTAAACCAATTTTTAATAAGTCCGTTAGAAACTCCTTTTTTTCACCCAATTTCTTTAAAAACGAGATAAAGACGTCCACAGTGGGGCATATTTATATTCGTCAATTTATTTGGTGCTTCAACAAAAAGTTTATTTTCATATTTTTATCAACTCAAGATACACAATTTTTTAAATATAGTGTCCATATCTTCCAAATTATTGCATTCTATAATTTTGAACATAAATATCATAATATGCTCTTTTAATTTTTTTTTAAAATAATTTGTTGTCCTTTTTTGTTTTGCCTGATAATTATAGGTGCAAAATGTGAACAGCAAACAAAAACACCGACAATCTGTTTAGTTTCTACTTTGTTTGTAAGTAAATCAAATGTAAAACGAAAGTATTGTTTCACTAATCAATTCTGCAACAGGAACCGTTATATTGTTAATTCGTACCACACATGCGTTATAGTATATTCGGTTATAGTTGTGGTTTGGATTTCTGATTAAGCTGCCTAATAGTATAAAGGACAGAAAGTATCAATCCTAATTACCCGAGACCCTATATATCCAAAATCATGAAATGTCATTTGATTAAAGTCACCCATATTATTTAATCTTAAGTAGCTGACCCTCTTTATTAGTAATTAGTACCTGCGGTAATTATAATAATCAGGAATAACCGAACAATTGCAATAAGTTTGATAATTATAAATTTACTTTATTATTTTCACATTGATATGAAACCGTGTTTAGGAATAGGAAATTTTTCACTATTCTGGGAGAAATATGAATATTTTCCTAAAACAAATCCTAGGATTATTATTAATAAATTTAGGAAATACTTCTCGTGAATCATTATTAGCTCAATAATATTAGCTCAATAATAGATTTCTTTTTTTATATTTTTGGAGTAGGAAACGAAATCTTTTTTTGTCCAAACAATTTAAATTTTCCCGGGTCCAATGTCCAAAAGATATTTGAAAAGGGTTTGGGCAGAAGCAAAGACAAAGGAATGCTCGTTGAGAGAGTACTATTTTCGAATTTGTTCCATAAAAAAGATCCTTTGGGTCATGCAATTAGCTCATCAACGGGAGTTGATCAAACTAAATAGACTAAATAGATCAAAAATATTTTGATTTCTGTTTTGAATCGAGTCAGCATACCAAGTTGAAATTTAGGATTTTGTTATTGATTGAAATGCATAAAATCTCAACCAGTATATTAGAGCTTTATTGAAAATGTGGCCGAATGTTCCAGTTCTGGACTGTTTGTGCATGCTTGTCGAAGATTGTCTTTTCTAAAGCTTTCACCATGCTTTTCTCAGTGTTCTTGTAGATTCAATGATATGTTTTTTTAGTGGTGCAACACGTGATTTTGCTTAACAGCTTGACGGTTATACGGCCATTGACCATGAAATTGCGAACATATAGTACAGCACCGTATGCTCGCTCGCTTGTATCGGCAAATCCATGTATTTGGATGCTTTGAGGTCGATATGAGCTAAATAGGTGACAATCTGTCGTGAACTGGTTGATAACGATGAGACTTCTTTGAAATGTTTGCCAGTATGTATGTAGATTTTGAGGAAGTGCTTGATCTCAGTCCAGCTGTAAGTTCCATAGTGACTGAATTAGCAATTTTCCCAATATGACTACCGGTGCCAATAGACCAAGAGGGTCGTAAATTCGCGCAATTTGAGATAAAATAACTCCCTTGAAAATGGTTGATTCTTCGTTAAAGTTGGCAGCAAATGTAATTTATCAAAGGTTGGATGCCAATAAATCCGTAATGCACCACTTTCTAAGTTGCATGCCTGCCGATTGCAATATCTTTGAAATTTTGTCCTTCAATTCGATAGCGGGATCGACGGAATTTGTACCGGTTAGTAGATCGTCGACATATATATCATTTTTAATTGCGTCGGCAGTTACAGCGAATAATTTTTTGTGGTCTATAGCTAATTGCTTCAAACATCTTGCACTAAAATTTGCCGATACATCTTTGCAATATCGGCGTTAAACACGTAAGCGTGTGTTTGAAAACGAGTCAATATTGAAAACAAATCATTTTGAACTACTGGTCCCACCATCATTATTGTGTTCAATGACTTTCCGGTCGAGGTTTTGGCGGATCCATCAAAAACTACCCATAATTTCGTTGAGGAGCTTTTAGGTTTCATTACGCAATAATGTGGGAGGTAACAATTCGATGATGTGATGGATTTTAAATCGATGTATTCCATGTGACTTAACGATTTGTTTTCAACAATAAACTTGGTATAGCTGGATAATAGTTCTTCTGACTTGTGGAAGCGTCTTTCTAGATTGTAAAAATGGCGTGTAGCTCTGGCTTGAATTATCGACTACCAGATGACAAGTGTGGTTACATTGTAAGTGAGATGATAATTTTCCAGAAACCACCCACCCTAGTACGGTATTCTACAGCATAGGCAGATGATCAACCAACTTGATTTGCCCAACTGACAGTAGTTCCTGGTAAATCTCCGCACCTAACAACAAATCAATATGTTGGAGCTTAAAAAATTCAGGATCGGCTAGCTTGATATTCGATAATATTGCCCAAGATTTGATGTTGTAAATTGATGTGTTTGGTTGATAGCTGGTTATTTTTGGTAACACTTGGACATCCAACGTGATGGAAAAGTTGCTCGTGGTCGATCTTAAAGTTATGGTTAAGCAGCTAGAACATGCGACAGTTTTGGATCCAATGCCATGAATTTGTGTGGCGCTATTGCGATGTCGTATCTTCAATAGCGATGAAAGTGACTCGGTCATAAAATTCAGTTGTGACCAGGAGTCCAATAGTGCTCTCTCAATCACAAGGTGCCCGAAATGGTCGAACACTTTGACTACTGCCGTGGCTAAGTACACAAATGATGGTGACATCACCCTGGAGTTGGCAGCAGCAAGCGTTGTTGCTGATGATTTGATGGCAGTTAATTCGTTGCTTAAATCACAAATCGTAGCATTCGATGATGCTCGAAGCTTTACAAGTAACGACGGTGGCTCAGCTTTTGAATGTGTGGTATAAGGTTCATCAATTGCAGTGTCGGTAGCGCAGCGTGACTGGACATATAGAAATTACGTGATCAGAACGAAGATAATTGTAACATAAATTTGACTTAGTTACGAACTTGCGACAATGATCAACAGTGAAATGGAGAAATTTGTAACCATAGTAGATAGCATTGGTGCTAGCAAGTGATGTTGCGGTGATGTGGCGAATAGCGGAATTTGATGGTAGCTTGGATGCACTAGATGATGATGGTACATATTTTATCTGAATGTCTAGCCGGTGTGGGAACTGATAAAATGGTATAAGTCACCTGTTGGAAGGTGAGTTGAATAGGCAGCATTATTCCAGTTTTGTCTTGTATCATGATCTAACTTGAATACTATTAGATAGACGATCAGGTCATCGCATTGCTTCACGGGTCTCTTTATTGCTTCAAGTGAATGCAAATGAGTTCGAAAATGGTCCAACAGTCTCAATAATTTCTTGGAGTCTTATCGATTGATTCACTTGAGTAGGCTTCTCTTCTGCTACTTGTGCTTTACGTCGTGATTCCTTCAACTCATCTAGCTTGTCCTCGAGCTCTGATACAACGTTGATATATAAAATCTCAATTCGCTCCCGAACTAGCTCTGTCAATAGTTTCGTGTCCATGACCTTGTGCAGAGGCAGCATTCTTTGGTATACTAACCAACTTTCAACAACATCCGTTAAGCGTTGAGTTTCGATGATTTTTTCTTATCGCTCCAATTTCTCGATAAAGTTTTTAACTGTTTAGAGTGACGTGGATCTAGGGCTGGATGCATTACACGATTTTTAATATTGGATAATAACTATACTCACGAGTTAATCCAAATATACAGTAAGGTTACTGTTCCCAATATGACCGAGGTATAAGATGAAAACGTGGGTTTTATTGTCCTTTTGTACCTGAGGGCGTGGGTTGAGACCCCACATCTTACACCAAATGTGGAGCAGAAGAGTTTTTGTGCTGATGTATTTCCAAATTCTTATAATCGACGTGCGAGGCACAATAAAAATGTACGAACTTTGCTTATTCTGCAATATTTATAATTTTTATTAACTTTTCACTGTTCCGCTAGTTGGTATCTTGTTGATTTACGAACTAAATCTTGAAACTGAATGAACGAGTTGTAAGCGTTTTATCGTTTCTATATATCTCTTCGCACACAAATTATTCTGATTGATAGAAAGAGAGTGCAAAAGGGAAATATATATATATATATATATATATACATATATATATATATATATATATATATATATATATATATATATATATATATATATATATATATATATATATATATATATTTATAGATTACAGGGAAATATATATAAAAACCAGGGAAATCAACCAGGGAATTAATCAACATTTAGGATATTTATCACACTGTTAGAATAAAAATCAGATTTGTATCGATGCATCGACATTATGCGTCGACACAGGATATCCATCACCTTCAGTTTGAGTGTAATTGATAAGCTCATGTGGATATCGATTTGTTCAGTTGCCATCATTCATGCGTATAGTGACTATGTTTTAAGTATTCCGCATGGGTCTGTGTTTCATATTTTTTTGATTGTTGAAAAAAAATCCAAGTGATGTTCCAGGTAACGACCCAGCAAAATATTATTTACCACACCACGTTGTCATGAAGGTTTAGAACTATAATATTTCTCGAATTTTTTTAAACGACAATCTTGAAACTGGCCCAAATATTCAGAGCGTTTCTACAATAATAAAGGTACTATTAAGAAAAAACGGTCATTATAGTAGATATATAGTCGCTGATATATATAGAGTAGATGTATCGGCCAATACTGATGCTCTTTAAAGATTCAAATTATCTACTCATACTGTTACGAAAGAGTCATTACGAGAGATTGAAAGTTAACAAATTGAACACCATAACCTATGGAACAGCTTTTGCACCTTTTCTGGTTATCGAAAACAGAATTGTAAGGCTCTGTTTCATGCAAGAAAATTCAGATTGAACTTAAAATAATTAGCAATGAAGCCTAACAAACAATGCAAGCATTTTGAATGCCACAGAAGCCACATGAGGCACAGTTATAAATCTAATAACGATTGATGAAAGTATCACCACAAACCAAAGTGTACACTAAAGAGGAACCTCTTGCACCACTGATCATTGCAAAGACGTGAATTGTGTTGAGCTGTTCTTCTATGCAATGCTGTCAAATTTGGTATCAAATCACAAGCATATACCACAATATCCAAGTATTTGCATGGAGCCAGTCCGTAAAAGTATTACCACATAATAATGTTAGCTTACGGCTCGAAGGGTCATAATATGATGAATTTTTTGAGATACGGAAATTTTTTTGAATTGTTTCTGGTACAACAAAAACTAAGGTGGAATTTTTAATTCTTGAACATGGCAGATAGAATAACGATCATTCAAATTATTTTAAAAATTTTGTAAATTTCATTACCCAAACATTTAAATCAACCATGCATTGCTTATTGCATTTGTTTATTAATCTTAGTTGGCCGAAATAATTTTTTCTTTATAAAAATCGATTAGTTTCTATCTAAGGCCGTTTCCCAATCACCGACTTATTTATTTTGACCGACTTATTTGAATAAGTCTGCTAGCGAGGTGACTTATTTGCTATCTCTCTCTTTCAAAAAAAACTTATTTGGTATCAAAAATGGTAGCAACCATTTTTTTTACTTGTCAAATTTGTCTTGTCAAATTTATGTTGAGCGTTTTTTTTTTAATATACACAAAAAATGAAAAGAAAACATTACAGTGCACGATGTAAGTATATTTTAATCTTTTATGAGAGCTTGAATTTACATAAGCATACATAACATCACTTTAAATAATTTTAACAATTGGGTTTATTTTAAAATAAGTATATATTTTTTTAAAATAATTTACAGTAAAGGGTAATATGTATTCTTGTAAATTCTATTTAATTTATATAGCTGTAATGAACCTTTATCACAATTTACAGGGAGTGAACATGAAACATTTGCTCTCATCGCAGCAAGAGCGGCAAAAGAAACGGATTTTAAAATGAAAAACTGCCAGTTTCCTGTAATTTGGGCGTAAGTTTTCAGATCTTTTTTACATTTAACTAGGTAGTAATACCAATTACTTACTTATGAATATAAATATTTCTCATTTTTAGAGCAATACATTCTTCATGTGGGGAACTGGAAAACCGGACACCACAAGAATGTATTAAAAAATGGAAAAACCTGGTAGATACATATAAAAAAATGAAGGACCCGAAAACAGGAACAGCCCCCACAACATCAAATTCATCAAACTGGATCTTTTTCGATAAAATCAATGATATAATGGGCACGAAACATACTATAGTGCCCAATATTATAGAAAGCAGCACTCATAGCAGAATACGGACTATATCAGATAATGATTCCTTAGATTATCTGATCGAGTTTGACCCTGAGAGTGTTGATGAATGTAATGAAGCAATTGTAGATGTGTCACTGCCCAGTACCAGCCATAGCGCCATTGAATCAATAGAAAATAATATAACTCGTAGAAAAAGACCAAAAATTCAAGAGGAAATCCTACAATATCTAAAAGACAGGGATAAAAAAATTTTCAAATCAATTGAAAAAAATAATAAAATGATGCGATCAGTATGTCAGAAATACTTCCCAGATGTGGAACTTTCTTCTGATAGTGATTAAAATGTATATATTGTTCATTAGTATAAGTATGTAGTTTATTAAAATTAAAATGAAATATTATAATACAACTGAATTGTGATATTATTAATAATTATTATTAATAATGAATTAGTTACATAAATTGAGTTTTATATTTCCAAACACAATTAGTTTCTGAATTCTGTTGCGCTGGTTTGGGATTGATAATTTGCATAAAGGGAATCAACATTATTTCCATTTTGAAATTCAGTATCTATACTTATTAGATCCCCAACATTTATACAAATATTATGAAGTATGCAGCAAACGGCGATGACCTTATTGCAATTTTTTAGATTAAGCTCAAGGGAACGAAGGAAAATGTCTCCATCTGGTCTTCATCTGTCCAAATGTTTGTTCCACAACTATTCGTGCTTTGCTGTGAAGATGGTTAAATTTTTTTTCTTGCTGTGTTAACGTATGGTTCTCCACAAATGGTGTGATGATCGTTATTGGGTCCCGCGTTAACTGATAACCACTATCACCAAGCAAAAAATAATCTCTTGGAGGATATTTCCTATTCAAATAAATATCTCTATTCCTCAAAACTCTTTGATCATGAACTGACCCTGGCCACCCAATGCAAACATGCAGAAATTTGTATTCAGCATCGCACACAGCTGTAAACTAAACAAATTTCAATTATGTATTCACTTATATTTAAAAATGTATATACCTTGGAGTTGAATGCTGTAGTCTAGCTTCCTATTAATATACTCGTCATGGCGATTGGTTGGACATTTTATTTTAACGTGTGTCCCATCAATAGCCCCCACAGCTTTCCGGAACACGTCTGATTCTGCCCGATTAGCAAACTTCATGCCTATGCTTTCAAGATCATTTTCGGTAGGTAGTACAATAATTTCTCCCATTAAATTTAAAATCATGTTCAGTGTACGCTGGACAATATTGAAAACAGTTGATGTTGGAATATTAAAAGATATGCTAACCACACGGTAGCTTGTTCCTGCTGCCAACCAAAACAGTGTCACGCCAAGCTCCATTTGAGGATCATACCCATGGTGTTTCGATGGATAAAGTTGAATTAATTTTTGGAACGCTTCTTCTGAAACGCGAAGGTGTTTCTTTATTAAAACTGGGTCTCTGTTTAGTAAGCCGTCATACATAAAGCTCCGCTTCATGGAGCAATATCTCAACCCCTGAAAATTGAATGGTTTTAATATGTAAAGATACAAATATATGTATTTATGAACTGCAAATTTCAAAATTAGCTTAAAATTAAAATACATACCTTCCGCATTTCGCGTTTCTCCAGACGCAATAATAAATCTTCATTACCTTTGAGGCATAGTTTAATATTTTTGTTCACTAAATAATTTAATAATAAAAATTGCTTTTTATTGTTCATTTTAATTTTTTATTTTGCAAGTACACAAATTGTGAAATTCGTCGAAAATATTGTAGCTGTCAAAATAAGTCACCAAAATCAATTGGAATGACTTCACCGACTTATTCAAGATGGCGGCAAATAAGTCAATAAGTCTGCAATAAGTCGGTGATTGGGAAATGGCCTAAGACTAAAAATTTGGCATTAACTTTTAGTGATTGTAAAATATAAAGCTCTTGTACACACTCGGTCCAAGTTTGTGCTGTTGCAATCAAACAAACAAGAGCGTGAGTGTTTAGGATAATTAAATGTGTGCAACAACCGAAAATAAACATTTCGTTCTTATTGTCGTTCCTATTTCAAGTGCTGCTACGTCGTGGAAAACATTAATATTTGGTGACAACAAGATGGAAGCGAAAAGCATTAGAAAAGGATTTTAACAAGCGAGATTGACAGTTAAAGTAATCCTATAGAAATATTAGGTAATTGATATATATATATATATATATATATATATATATATATATATATATATATATATATATATAATATATATATATATATATAATATATATATATATATATATATATATATATATATATATATATATATATATATATATATATATATATATATATATATATATATATATATATATATATATATATATCCTGCATAAATACATAATATTTTCAATAATAAATCCATTGATTAGCGTGACTTAATTTTAAAAATAATGACAGTATATACATATGATGTTGATATATGCGATTTTCATATGTTTTATGATAATTTTTCGTAAACATTTCATTTGTAGTCGAGTTTTTAGGTTAGTAAATAAATTAAACTACAATCTAATGTAAATATATCATTAGTTTATTATGACAATTACTATATTTATAAAAAACGCGTGTTGTTCGGGTAATTATCCTTAAAATAATTATTATTTTCGACCAAATAATGCCATTTTGCTTCTACGGATATTGTTTAAGTTGTTTAAGGACTATAGCAATTCTCCAGTGCATTCAAAATTGTAGTGCAAAATTTTTACGATTAATGGACAATAATGGACGAGGTAACATATTCGGATAAATATAGAATTATTTAAACAAGCACCAAAATAAAAACTATCATAAACACATTATTAATGGAGTTACAGTAATTTCAAATCAGATGAACTCAAAAACTTTACAACATGTTTTCTAATGGAACAGATTTTATGGTTGACCTTTTTTAGTATTTAATTTTTTGTTTTCAGAGTTCAAAAACCTTATATTTAAAAGATTTTTAGTTGTGTTAATGATATTTATAGGTGCATTAAATTTAGTGATTCTGTTCTGGGAAGCCATCTTTATTTTGCTGCATTAGTAATTGTCAGTAGCTTTTATAATCCTTTTACGGTTAGTGCTTTAACTATTTGTCATGTAATTAGACCATAGTCTGGTGATTTTTTTGAGCTGAAGTGATTGACGTTTTTCTCTAACCAATTCTCTAACTACCAAAGTGTAATTATTTTGTGTTCGAGTTTTTTTTGCCTATTGAACGTCTAACCCCTTAAATAGTTTTAATTGGTCCTGAATTCTTAACTGGCACTTGACGACTTAAAGAGTGACATGGCCACTGACTAATTTCTGGAAAAGTGTCCAAATATATTTATTGTTTGTTAGTTTGGGCAACATAATTTTTTTCTTATATATCGTTGCACTGAGAGTCATGATTTCAAAATATTGATCTAATAATAGTCCTTCTCTGTATATATTTGGGATTGTAAAGTAGTATTATTTTTTGTTGTGTAGTTGCACATTATATGTATGGCCCTTTCCATAATGTCTTAATTGTTGATTCCATCATGAAGTGTGACGTTTTTTTTACAAATTTATAGTTGACCTTCCCTTTGCTCTTCCTACTTGATGGTTAGCATGAAAACAAAATTATGAGTTGGAGTGACCATTTTCTCTTTCCATTATTTTTTTCATGTTAATTATAAATTAAAAACGGAATTCTTTAATATCTAGAAAAAAAAAACGAAAACTTTTCATTTGACTGTTTCTGTACGACTTATTTTGAAATGAATTTCCTGGCCATGATGAACAGCAGTATCGTTGATGGGCTAGGTATAATAAACAATTAGTAACACTTTTTGTGAGTTTCCTACTCTACAACAATGTGGTAAAAAAAAGGGATGGTAATAAATGCGTTGCACGCAAATATTCACACCTATCAATCAGATTAAGCGGGAAACGAATTAAAAACAAAATTAATTTAACTAATTAATTTATAAAATTGATCGTTAATGGTATTCACAAGACAAGGAACAACTTTCATCGATTAAAGAAATGGTCGTTCCAAGTGTTAAGTTTACCGCATCGGTGTTAACACGGATACAAATGATCTGTAATGAGATAGACTGAACTACGGTTACTGTGGTTTTTTGGATCAACGCTTATTTCAGTTGGTACATCAATATTTGTTTACACATTGGTAATTAAATCTTGGGAACAAACAACATTTTCACCAAGAAAGAAATATACTACTAGCGCTATGAGCGAGCCGTGTTGACATAACTGCACTTGTCAAGGCTAGTTTCATATTTCGATTCTTTTTCAGTAGATGTTATCACTTTTCGAAAATGAGTCCCAATAAGTATTGCCTATTTTCCCAAGTATTGCTCATCGCCCAAGTATTCATATCCAAATCAATTATTTTCTTTGTTATTTTTTCTGAAGGTCATTGTGGAAGGCTTTTGTAAAATATGCCATTAGTTGTGCTTCTCTGAATTGTTTGTGGCTTAATTTAGGCAGATGAAGTTTATGTTTCGAAAGTCCATTTTTGCAATTTTTTTGCGAGAATAGAAGTTAATCTCGAAAGACTTAGTGTGTGGGGTTTAACCATCACTAAAATATCCGTTTTTGGATGTATAATATCATTAAGTTATGTATGTATTATCTATTGGCGTGCAGCCAGTAACCGAGTATGTCATAAGTTTAAATGGCTTAGTTCTACTTAGTTGAAATTAACTGCGTACGTCACGGTCTCGTCATCACTATAGGTTATTCCCAAAATAGCGATGAAGTCCCTTGTTACGGAGTTTTGCAATGTCTTTATTATTTGAACATTTGTTATCTTTGCTCATTATCTTTACATATACCACTATATCAGTTATAAAGCAATTGGCGCAGTAGTTGTTTGGGTTAGGAGGTACCGGGCTAAAATCTCAACGGTGGAAGGTTGAAAACGAATTTTTGTTTGGTGTCAGCTGAAGATAGGATGTTAAAAATTAATCGCGAAATTTTTGGGAGAGCTTAGGTCCCAGAAAAAATTGCTGGGTTCACTATATCAGTTGTACGATTAATCTGGCCAGTTGAATGTTTATTTATAAAGACAAATTGGTGATTTGGAAGTAATTTTCATTCTTCATTTTTCGTCCTAGTCTTCCTCGGTGTTTCCCTGGATTTGGTGAGACAATTGCTGCAATAATTTTTAAATTTCTTGGCATGTGTTTTTTTTTTTGTTTCTGAACTCTGCAATCTGTTCTGGGGCCGAAGCTCTCCCAACTCTTTCGCAGTTAATTTTTAACGTCCTACCTTACGCCGTCACCAGCCAAATTGAGGACGCACGAATACAGGTTCGATTTTAAATCCATCTGCACATTGCATTGCTCCAGCCAGCCTGCACTGACATGGACGATGGTTCGGCCCATGGATTATGCACTCCAACAGGGGGTCATAGTTGTGTTCATCGTCATCATCGATCGAAATCAGGTGATGAAAAATCCCTTTTGCAACTCTCCCCCGTTGGGATTCGAACCCGGTACCTTCCGTCCCAAACACCGCAGCTTGAACCACTGCGCCAATTCCTCGGTGGCATGTGTTTTAAATTAAATTTCCTATTACAATTTGATTTTATAAATTTTAAATTATGTTTTGCAATGAACGAGGAAAAATAATATAAAAAGACCGAATTGGTCAAGATGTTTTGAGTTGAACGAATTTAGCTTGGAAAGGGGTCATGAAGTGCCACCCGGTACATTAGGCACGTTGTAATATGATTTTGTTCTGATTTCCGTTCATCTAACTGTAATTCGATACATACTTGCTTTTAATATAAATTATTAGTAACTCTAACTTCAGTTACCGACCGCCACCGTCCCTGCAAATGTAGATGAATAAGACCATACAGAAACATTTTTTTTGCCTTTTTTCTGTTAGTGGTGTACTTTCCTTTGCTTCCTATAAATTCCTCTATCTCCTCTTACAATACATTAACCGTTTCTAATTTGTCGATTTTTCCTTTACTGTTCCACGTTATATTAGTATTAATGGTGTTTGGTCAGGTGAGAGGTTCTCTAAATTTTCTAGTTCCCTTTACTACAAAAAAGATGAATAGGTCTAGCACTAGACCTATAATATTTCACTAGACCTATTATATTCAAAACCACTAGACCGTGGTTTTGAAACCAAGCATACGATTATCTCATCACTCTCAATTATTCAGATGTACACATTAAGTCTCTAAGGTGTTACACATTATGTCCCTTAGACGGATTTGTTTTGTGAACATTTTTCTTTATCCCACTGGTTGCGTTACTTAGCGTTTTGATTGTTTTATCTAGATCATTAGGTCTTTGCAAAAAAGTGCTAACATATCTTTAACATAAATTGTATGTTATTTTTTTATTGTTTTTACTTTTAAAGCATTAGATTATAATTTCTCCATTGTAATTGACCTTCTGCACCTGATGGATTATTAGTCAAGCTACCATTTGTTATCTTGCTAGGACCGGCAGTAATTTTATCATTTTTTTTTATCATTGTGTCTATGCAGTTCTTTAGCAATCGGACATCCTTTGTAGCTTGTTGGGTAATCACCCTGGAACTTAACATATTTTGCTAAGTGTGCAAAATTTTGTTAAATAATTTCCTACACTAAATTTAGTTCACTAGATAAACTAACACCCATATATTCACTTATTACCTTTACTTTTACTTAATATCTTATTTGTTCTTTTCCTTTTTCTTGCCGTTTAATGTAAAAAATTCCTTATTGAGCATCTTTTGGTAATGAAAATTTTTTTTATTAACTTTTCATGTTGACATATTCATTTATGGTACCTGTATTCATTTATGGTGGTTTCAAGATGACACTTGTTTTGTTGGTTGCTGTTTTGTTGTCTTAATGCTGGAGATCATTGGAAGAAAGAACTCAATTTGAAGTTTTCCTAATTTCCTGGTGAAAGCATCAGTTGATCCTCCAGAATCCGTGGAAACAATCTTCTTAAAGGGTTTATGTTCTTGAATTGAGAAGTATCCAAATACACCCGCTTTCGTTAGTTTTAACTCCAGTTGGCATTTGGCAGATGTGTTGGCAGAGTTATTTTACCAAAAGGCGCTTCTACTAAATGCTACCAAGAATTGAGCACTGCAAATTGATTGATTGATGTAGTGATTTAGAATGTACGGTCAAGCAGTAAGCAGGATCTCCTGGAGTTGCCTGGGCCCACCGTACACCCGTTTTTACATATACTTGGAAAGGTCAGGCAGGATAATAGTGAAATTATTGAGATCGACTCGGTTCAAGGACACCTTGGCGGTCAATAGTTAGTAAATTTTTGTGCGGTAGGGAAGGAAAGGTATGTCAGTAATGACAGAATTGGTCCGGTTTCCCGGTAGCCAATATTTAAAACTACTGTTAGCGTAAGACAATAACAATGATAATAAACTGCTTTGTATTCTGTCATCTCTTTTCAGCATCCCCAATGAACCACCCTTCAACTGTAATCTGTAATGTTTCTCTGAAAAAAACCTAATAATGGGCTAATTTCTTAAAGCCGTAAGTGGTAGTAAATTGAATTAATTTTCATCTAAAACTATAAATTAATAAATTTACAGCCGTAGACTGTAATAAACTGGATTAGTTTCCGTCTGAAATCTACAATTAAATAATTTATTACATACTTAAAAATAAAATTATAAAAATAATATAAATTAGATTTCATGGAATTTAATTAAATATTACAAATCAATTGAATTAACCGTTTTATGACCAATATATCATGTAATCACCAAAAATCTAATTTACGTACATTTTATTTGCACAAAACTTTTAAATTAATATAAATTAGATTTTAAAATAATTGATTTTACATTACAAATCAGTTGGATTAATAGTTTTATGACAAATACCAAGCTTCCACGCAAGCAGGGTAGTACTTAAAAAATAAATCGATTTGACCTTTTCGGCATACTCTATTCTTTTCTTTCCTATACTTCCTTTCTAATAATCCTTTTCTTATTCCATTTTTTGTTCTTATTTAAGCCTAAACAAGTATTGTCCTTCTTTTGTTGTATAGTTCTTTAACAATCGGAACTCCTATAAAGCTCACTAGATGATTGCCAGTTAACATTTTTAGTTTTTTCTTTTTTGCTAAGTGTGCAATGATTGTCTGCACATTTGAAACAGGAAAATTTATTCTTGCTCCTTAGATCACTTAATGAACTAACACCATTAAACGGCGGTGGTACAAATTGCCTTTTAGCTTTGTTTTCACTTAATCTCTTATTTCGGTTTTAGAAATTTCTTACCCTGCCTAGATTCTGCGAAGAAGTCTCAAGACTTTCTGCAGCTATTTATTTTTTACAGGATATAATCTGTATATTCTTCATCTGTAAAGTTATTTTCATTGGCTTTTTGAGGGTTGCCTTTCAAAATCTGTTCATCCTTACCTATTACTAATACCTTTTGTTCCAGAACATGGATATAAAGTTGTTACCTGTTCTCTTTTTGCTCAAATAGCTACCGTGTTTCTACTTCTTTGGTAATGCTGTTCTTTTTTAGCCTTTTCTGTTGGCACATTGGTACCTTTATTCAGTTTTAATTAATTCAGGAAGATATTGGTCTGATGATGGTCTCAATGCTGGAGGTCTTTATAACAGTGAACTTCTTTTAAAATTTTCTAAATTTTCTGATAAAATCATTACTTGGTTCCCCAAAATCAGTGACTTTGACGTTGGTAAAGGTGGATGTTCTAGCATGGACAAATATGCACATGCACCTCTCATTAGTTCATTCGGTATATAACTAATATACCTAGCCTGGTGGAGGTGCGTGCCAGATTGGTCGGCATAGCTCGGCATTGGTCGGCATAGTAGAGGTTTGAACAGAAGGCATTTTTACTTTATGCAACCTAAATGGTAGTATCATTGGGCGATTTTTGTTATTCTGTAGAATTCAGTGCTACAAACGATTATTAATTTGTATAACTCTTTTCTTGTCCAGAAATGTATGTAAGGATACAAGTTTGCTTTTACTGTCCACTGAATCTCTTTTCTTTAATTGTCCAATATCGTCTGTGGTGGTGGTAAATTGCCTAGTTTTTACAATTTTGGTTTTTGCCTCTTTTAATTCTTGAAATGTTGCGGGTCTAAGCCAGTCTGAACTCAACAACTATAAATTATGTTTGCGCTGCTTATCATGGTCTATGCCACGTGTTCACAGTCTTCTGCGTTTTCTTTAGATATTAAATGTTACCAATGAGCGGGGCTGATAATATAGAATGAATCTGTTAAATTATTCGGAACACAATTTTTCCATTTACTTGGGTGCTTTTGTAACCAGGCAAGCAATACTGTTGAATCTAGTCCTGCGTGTAACTGATAGGAATATCTATTTGTTTTTCCCAATATTTAACTCGTAGTTTTTCCTGCTTTTATAACTTTGCGATAAACAAAGCTACTGCGTACGCTGTCTTGGATGCATCTCAAAACCCATAAAACTCCAAATTCTGGTCTTTATATGCTCTATGCTTACTCAGCGAAGAATTTTTATTTTTTGCTGCTCGTAGAATGTTGATTGATTTCACCAATTTTATTTCTTCAAAAGACTTGGTACATTTGAAGTTTGAATCGATGCACCAAATACTACCCTAACCTTTAATGTTGTACTGTATTGCTTCCTCTGCTTGGTGCGGTAGATAGCTTATAATGTTTATTCTGTCACTTGGAGCAATCTTTCTATGAAATAATTCCTAATATCTACTAAACTAAAATTTTCTTTTATTGGTGATTTGTGTTTTCCATCTGCTAATCGACTATAGGTGTCGCACAATTTTTCGTCTTCTGAGACTGTCAACAAGTTTCTTCCCAATATTTTAAGCAAAATCAAAGCACCAGCAATTAAAAAAATTATAGTGGAAAAGTCAATCATAAAATTCAAATATCTTGCTAAGAAGGTTAATTTTCAGAATTTCAAACACAACGATGATGGCACCCACTATACGGTCCCTAGAATGTCAAACTCTGAAATCAATTAAGTTTTTCAAACTGTTTTCAAATTACTTAATTGATGTGCTACGTATTAACAATGACCTTTAAAAAGTAAAATAACCAACCAAACTAACAAAATGTGTCATTATGCTTTATGATGAAAACAAAATTTCAAGTACCCACATCATACACAAATTGAATTTTTACCATACAATATGTTAACGCATACATAACAAGTGGAAACTAAACCATGTAACTATTCCACCGGGAGTACAACAACATCAAACCGTATACACACCGCGTTTACCTTAAAAATCTCATAAATCATAAAATTAACCATTAACCATCATAAATCGTGTAGATGTCGTGCCCATTTTATGGATATTAAATTCACGAGGTATATAGTACAAAGGTATAATCGCGGAAAACGTGAAAACGTTTTTTTTCTTTTAGGTCCTGTTACAGTAGATAAAAGCATTTACGTAAATTAAATCACATATTTTCGTATCTTAAATCGTTCGGTGTATACGAATTTATTGTGCTACTCGTACTATACCATCTGGATTAATTCCCAGGCTATTTAAATGTTGAACATATAAGAAAAGCTCGAGTACAACAGCAACAACATCAACGTATTATTCACTTAAAAGAAAAACTTTTTACACAATAAAATTTATTGTTATAGACAATAACAAAAACAGCCACTACAACAAAAACAAAGCCAACGTAAAAAGTCTGTCTGTATTTATATGTGGGTTTATAGAAAATGTGAAGGATACCACTGGAAAGATAATCGAAGCGAATTCTATAGGTGATTTTCTACATTTTATATCCTTATCGTAAACTAAAGAAGGAAAAGTCGATACAAAACCAAAAATGTATACATCAAACTATATGTGTGTATATGTGTGTGTGTCTGTTGCCAAGAAAACACAAAACAGGAAAAATTTATATTTTCCATTAACAAAGGCGTATATATAATTGTCTATTATGATGACTAAAAGCTTCAAGTTAAACATATAACATAACAACAACAACAACCACAAGACCAACAATGCTGTAGAAAATTATTATCTTCCGAAAATGGAATGAATAGATTGCCATCTTGTGTACCGCAACAAGCTATTGTATGTAAAGTAGATTAAAAGCTAACAACTACAAGATACTGGCAAGCTACCGTTTCAGTAAGCAGGAGGTGTCTATATTATCACAAGCCCTAAATATTTACTTTATTTTAGAATTAAAATTATTATAAACGAATGTTGGTTCGCTGAGCTGACAAGCCACATCATTAAAAACTGCCCATCATAAATCTCAAGGCTATATGTTGCTTTACAATTGAAATGATGGTGATAATCTTGATGTCGTATTTCGTATTTTAATATCCGTATGTGCATAATATAAATACATAAAGTACTACCATCATAAGAAAAAAACAGTTTACCCATTAATGTTTCAGATGTCGGGTCGATAGAATATCGTCATCATATAGAATAAATATATGACATTTAGGCGATTATACGTATAAAAATATTTTAATTATTTTAAAACGATACCAGTAGCGACATTTAGCATGCAATGAGCTAAAATATCATGGTAGTACTATCTTTATTTATATTATGGTATTTGTTAGCTTCGTATACGCATGTGACAAGCCATCGATGTTATAAAGGGTGTTTTTATAGAGTTACACAAGTTTTTTTTTTTTTTTTTGATTCTGAACTCTGCAATCTGTTCTGGGCCGAAGCTCTCCCAAATCTGTCGCAGTTAATTTTTAACGTCCTACTTTACGCCGTCACCAGCCAAATTGAGGAAGCACGAATACAGGTTCGATTTTAAATCCATCTGCACATTGCATTGCTCCAGCCAGCCTGCACTGACATGGACGATGGTTCGGCCCATGGATTCTGCACTCTAATAGGGGGTCATAGTTGTGTTCATTGTCATCACCGATCGAAATCAGGTGATGAAAAATCCCTTTTGCAACCCTCCCCCGTTGGAGTTTGAACCCGGTACCTCCCGTCCCAAACACCGCAGCTTTAACCACTGCGCCAATTGCTCGGTGAGTTACACAAGTTTAAATCATAATAAAATAAAGAAATATATCTAATATCAATGAAACGAACTTTATTGGATAGACAATTTTATGACATTAATGTTAAAAAATGATTTCAGCCATGTGGCTGCCACGGCTGGCACGTACAAGACGCAATCTGGAATACCAATTTTCGCAAACTTTTCACAGCATGTGCGGCCGTATTTCGCCAATAACTCTTCGAATGTTGATTTCCAGGTGTTCAATTGTCTCTGGTTTATCGACGTAGACAGGTGATTTTGCATAACCCCAAAGAAAATAATTCAATGGAGTTAAACCACACGATCTTGGTGGCAAATTAATTAGACCAATACGCTAAATTATTCTTTCATCAAAATTTTATTCGAGTAAATCACTTGTAGCGCGTACTGTGTGGCATGTAGTTCCGTCTTGTTGGAACCACATGTCAGCAAGATTAATGCCAGCTAATCGAGGTACGAAAAAACTTCTAATCATGTCCCTATACCGCTCACCATTGACAGTAACATTTTGACCATCATCGTTTTTGAAAACACATGGACCAATGACCCCGCCAGCCCATAGAGCGCACCAAACAGTAATTTTCTGTTGATGTTATGGTATTTCGACAAATTTTGTGGATTACCTTCACTCCAAATCCGACCATTCTGTTTATTTACGTACCCATTTAACCAGAAATTTTGAATGGAAATTCAACATCAATATCAATTTGTGCTTCAGTCTATTCGCCGAATTGGCGGCGCATACGATGGTCGTTTGGCTTTTATTCCTGCACAAATTGAATCTTGAAAGCTTTTAAGCCAAGATTCTTTCGTAAAATCTTCCATAAAGTGTGTACAGCTACGTATCGAATCATCAAGTGCCACCAAAGAAGAAATTCTATCTAAAGCATTTATCATGCCTCGCATTGGATACCATCATGCAGATTGCAAAATGTTAGATGCAGATTCTGCATTACTGCGCAAAGTCAAACTTGCCGATCCAAACTTCAACTATTCTGGGGCAGTAGATGTGTTATTAGGAGTTGACATTTTCTTTAAAATATTGCAACCAGGAAAAATTGATCTGTCAAATGGTTTAATGGCATTAAATACTAGTCTTGGCTGGGTAATAGCTGGAAATCCAAAAGATGATGATGCAGTTGTTCAAAACTTCAAGCGCTTTAGACTAAGAGCTATGGAGAGACGTTTTCGAAAAGATGTAGAGTTTCGTGATATGTACACACAATTCATGAAAGAATATGAATCTATAACGACGGCGATGACGTGTATAAGTGGCAAGAAACTGGTGATGAAAGGGCAAGAAGCTGGTGATGACGATGGTCGACATAGGAACTTGTATTGAAATTCAGTGTATGCTGCTTTGTGACGCATCGGATCTAGTCTATGTGGTCGTGATACTGGAAGGACATCAGTAACGATGTGATGTAAGACGTTATGTTTTACTTGTAAATTGTAATCTGGCTCCGCTGTTAGGGAAGGGTACTTCTTTAGTAGCTTACCATAGCCATTGTCGATCGTAAATTGAATCGGTGTAGGCGTGTCTAGAGTACCGACGTGGTATTAATTGACAGCTGTGTTGCTGAATCAATCAGCCGTTTACGATTGAGATCGACAAGTAGCTTAAATTTACTAAGGAAATCAGCCCCAATAATAGGCCTATTTACATTCGCTAAGACGAAAGCGTGAGTAAACTTTCGTCTTAGGCCGATATCTACCTGAAGCAGTTTTGTTCCGTAGGTATCAATTGTTGAGCCATTGGCAGCTGATAATACTAGATCAGATTTTTGAATATAATTCAAATTGGACTTTGATGTCTGATTGACAGGGAGCACCGAAAGGTCGGCTCCTGTGTCTATTAGGAAAGTCAGATTATTCGCCCTATCAAAAATGAAGAGTCGGCGCGTAATGTTTGGTGATGTGATTTTCGCCGACTCTACCGCAGTCTCTGACGACTACTGCTGGAAAATCGAGATTGGGAGTTCGAACGTGGTAATGGGTCTGTGCTTGAACGATACCGAGGACGAGACCGCCCATTTTTATTAAAATAACTCCTCCCTCTTGAACCACTTCGATCGCGTGTGGTTAGGTTGCGGATCATGACCTCGAGTCTTTCCAATCTTTCGTTTGTGGTTTCGCTGCTAGTCGGTTTTATAATATTATGTGGTTTTGCTTGTAATACGCTACATTGCAGTCCAGGAAACATTGCATCATGGATGTTGTCGGCAGTTTTTCCCAATTCATCGGTTTTTGATGATGATGATTGGGCTGCCAACGCGATGCGTAGTGGGTCAGGGATTCTTTGTAACCACATTCTTCGAATGACACGGTCCGTAAAATCTTTCCCGGCAATGTCAATTATTTTCTGCAGCAGATCGGATGGACGTCTGTCGCCTAAATCCTGGCTTGTGAGTAGAGCATCAAGCTGTTTATCTTCTGATGGCTCTAATTGTTCAATAATTGCGTTTTTAATTGTCTTATATGTTTGGGTCTCGGCAGGATTTTTGAAAAATTTCTTCAAAGCAATCGCAGTGGCTGAATTGAGGGCTTTTAATGTATATGTGTATTTTGCATTGTCGGTCTTAATTTTTTGTTGTGCGAATATCGTGTCGGCGAGCGTTAACCACGCGCTTGGTGCGTGATTCCAAAACGCTTGCAGCCCAATTGATGTTATGCTGCTATCTAATTCCTCTGTTGGTTTTTGGTCGTCAGTGTCTGATTTTCCAGCTGTCTGTACATAAATATATATAGACAACATCCAAATCTGAATAATTAAAATAACGACACGTCACCGCCATCGTTATAATGGTGACCCCGACGTGTTTTGAATACGCAACCTTCTGATTCATTCTTCTTCTCTCTTAACTCGACATGGGTTAGTCACATACCGCAACAAACCAATCTAGAGTTCTCCCCAAACATTGGGTATCTATGAGATCGTGATGGCTTTCACCTAGAGTAGTTAAGCTTCACAAAAGCACTTCATATTCTTACGGTATCACTTCCAATTCAGAGTAAGAACAATCACTCGCAGAGGAGTACTGTAGCGACCATCGCTACACACACAATTAAAAAAAAAAATTATTCAGATATTTCGTGCAAATCCATATAATTCGCTAACGCTAAATGTACACTGTACTTAAATATATATAGAGCGTAAAGTAGCTATTACACGCATTCCAATAAATCTCTAGGGCATATGCAGTTAGTCCAAGAACGGCCAGATTTCAAGAAATATTATCTACCACACCATTGCGTTATTAAAGCTTCCAGTACAACCAAGTTAAGAGTGGTATTCGATGCCTTGGTGATATTGAAATGCCTTATCAGTGCCGTGGCTTCTCCTTTTACTAAGCCTTTCAAATATTGAAACTTCTGGCAGGGCTTAATGTTTCTTTATCGTGAATGGCGGAAGTATATAAATCAAAGAATGATTGCAATTCTGTGTAGTCTCCGTCAAATGATGGAATACTCAGTTTCGGTAATTTTACCTCCGATTCTAAATGGGAATTATTAAAATTAGTTTCATTGAATGTTGGCAATCCCGCACCAGATGTGGCTCGTTGGCGGGTTCGCGCATTTAATTCAGCAATGGCCGAGTAATAACTTTCTTCAAATTTGTCCATGTGCGATTCTTCTATAATTTCGCAAACATTTTACTGTCTACCGTTACAAATTGATCCATCAATTCTTGCGCACGTTTCAACCGCACTTTAATTTCATCTATGGGCGTATCAACACATGTTTTAGCATATAGCTTTCTAATTTTGTCATGGACCCCTTGATAACACCACGTAGCCGCTTTAGTGTTGCAATATCTTCCATTTTGATTTATTATAACACTAATTGAATGTACTCAATATAAATCACTATTTTTGTTTTATTTTGTTTAATGTTTAATCACTTGGAATTCACTTATTTAAATTATTATTCACGATATTTAATTTAATTATGCGGCCAAATATTAGGGGTTTTCACTTATATGATTTTAAAGTTTATATATACAGTATGTTTTAAAGATTTATACTTATCTTTAATTCCACGTGTAATTTGTCCTTGTGATTTTGATGCCGTTATTTCCCAAAGTAGCGGTTATTTATTAAAAAAAAAAAAAAAATAAAATAAACCAAACAAATAATTTTTATTGCAAAACAAATGGACATTAAATTCTATTTTTGTTTTTACTTTCTCAAGAGCGCAACTTCAACTAAAAACATAATATGCACTACTCGTGCTACACACCAAAACGAAAAAAAAAGAAAACAGGGTTGCCGCTACACTCCCCCTTTTAAACTTTAAATCGTCTCGATAAAGTTTAAACACAAAACTTTTATCATTGTTGGTGCTGCCGCGGTCGTCCTTTGCGTCGAATAGGATTGTTAGGTGAGGAGGTGCTATCGCCGGAGTACAATTTCACCGCCGAAACATGATACTTCCCAATTAGGGTTTTGTCACGATTGGCGGTTTCCACTTCATAGATAGTTGAGTTTACCACTTTGCAGATACGATACGGTCCATCCCGCCTTGGAGCTAATTTTCGACTGAATCCTTTGGATGCATTGCTCTGAACGTGCAAATTGACCAATACCAGGTCACCGACTTTAAATGGTCGATGTTGACGTCGCGTATCTGCATATTCTATTCGCCGATCTTGCTCTCGTTCATTGATTTCACGAGCATCTTTCATCACTACTTGTAACTTCCACAAATACGGGGAAATTTGTGGCAAGACATTTTCCGATTGAATAATTTCATGAAGGTCGTTGGTGACCTCTTCGAGTGTTCGCAACTCCCGTCCGAAGGTTAGGAAGGCAGAAGTTTTATCAGTAGCCTCACATTTGGTGGTGTTCATAGCGAATCTAATACTGGGTAAATACTTCGGCCACTCAGTATGAAGATCTCCAACTAAAATTCCTAATTGCGTTTTCAGATCCCTGTTACGTCGCTCCACCGGATTGGCCTGTGGATGAAACAACGGTGTTAGACTTTGCTCAATTCCCAAACAACACGTAGTATGTTGAATTATTTCGCTAACGAACTGCGTTCCATTTACAGAAATGAGTCGTCTGGGTAGATCATAACGTAAGAACACTTCGTCAATCAATGTTCTTGTACAATCCAGGGCGGTCCCTGAGATTAGCGGGAATAGTACCATCCATCGAGTGGCAACGTCCTCGACTATTAGTATGTGTCGATAACCACAGTCAGCTTCAGGCAACGGCCCAAAGAGATCGACGGCCATAACTTCCATTCATTGTGCCATGATCGGGGTTTTCAAAAGCCCACTTGGTTTCAAATTTGAAACTTTATATTTCTGACAGTCTTCACAATTACGACAGAACTCAGTGAACGGCGATAGAACGGCGCATTCCTGGCCAGAAGTATTTCGCCTCAATCTTCGACAAAGTTCGGTCAATACCATAATGTCCAGCGGTCGGATCGAAATGGTAGCGCATTAAAATATGGTTTCGGAGAGAATTGGGTACCACTAGTTGAGCTTCTTCGAGTTCCTCGTTATAGTAGCGATAAAGTACCCCTTTCTCCATAAGATATCCTCGGGAAATATAGTTTTCATAGTTCGGATCATCGGGCTTCTCGATACTGTGGATAATCTTAGACACTTCTTCATCTTCCAATTGCAATCGTCTCAAATCGGTTGGTCCCCGCTGGGGAAAATCGATTTCAAAGGCACTTGATTCTAAAATAGGTCAAGACAGAGTGTCCGCTACCACATTTGACTTTCCTGTGGTATAAACAATTGTTAAATTAAATGATTGAATTAACATGACCCACCTGGCTAAACGGCCGATGGGAGATTTCGTTGTCAGGAGCTACTTCAAAGGTTGATGGTCAGTCCGGACTACGATTCAAGCACCCTCTATGTAGCCTCGGAACTTGTTTAGTGCCCAAACTACTGCGAGTGCTTCTCGTTCCATGGTGCTGTAGTTTCTTTCAGCGGCGATCAGCAGACGGCTGGCATATTCGATTGGCCTCTCATCATCTCCAACGCCTTGCAATAAGACAGCACCCAAAGCATAGCGACTTGCATCAGTCATCAGGATAAATGGCTTTTCTGGATCCATTTGGCGCAAAATCGGGGCATTCGTTAGTAAACGCTTCACTGTCGAAAGTAGAGCATTCAGCGTCACTCCAAACCCACGGTGCGTTTTTCTTCGTTAAATTGGTCAAAGGTCGGGCGACATCAGAAAAATGGTTGATAAATTTCCGATACCATGAACAGGTTTGTAAAAAGGTGCGAACCTGTGATAGGTTTACCGGCGGAGTCATATCCAAAATCGCAGACACCTTTCTTGGATCGGTCTTTATTCCATCGGAGATTATAACGTGCCCCAGGAACTGGATACTCTGCCGAAAAAAATGACATTTTCCCCTATTTGCTCGCAAGTTAAATAGCTCTAATCGTTGGAAAACCATTTCAAGGTCGCGTAAATGTTGGTCGAAACTGTTGGAAACTACAATTATATCATCGAGGTATGCTAGGATGGTGACGTTTGGCAATCCAGCTCGAAATCGGTCGATGAGTCGTTGGAATGTCGCCGGCGCATTCTTCAGGCCAAACGGCATTCTTTTGAACCGGTATAGACCAAATGGTGTGATGAACGCTGTTTTATCGCGATCTTCGTTGCTAACCTTAACCTGCCAGTAACCCGCACCTAAGTCAATGGTTGACATGAACAAGGACTGCTTGGCCAAATGTAAAAGCGCGTCGATTCTAGGTAATGGATAGCAATCCGTAACTGTAACCAAATTTAAGCGCCTATAATCCACACACACGAGAACTTCGTTGTTCTTTTTAGGTACCATAACCACAGGTGAAGCCCAAGGTGATTCACACTCCTCGATGACGTCATCGTCAAGCATCTTATCAATCTCTTGTTTTAAAATTGCTTTGCGGGGTCCAGACATGAGGTATGGCGGAACAGCTACAGGAAGTTGGTTTGGATCTCTCGTCTTGATAGCATGTTCAATGAATTCAGTTGGGTCTCCCCCTGGCTTAAAACTATCGGAGAAATTTGTTAGCAAACTTTCCACTCGAATTTTTTCTTCCGCCGTTATTTCAACGCCTTCATCTGATCGAAGCTCAATTGTTGCAAAATCCATCGAAACAGGCTGCTGATACTTTTCGAATTGGAGCGAATGCTTGTTGTTGGAATCGTGGTTAAACCAGAAGAGCTTCTTTCCGGAGTCGATAACTATTCCAGTATCCATGATAAAACCGATCCCCAAAATTGTATTTTGTACTTCATCATCCGGGAATATAATGAACTTCGTCGGCACAGTTTTAAAACTAATCGGTATCGAAACGTCACACTGGGTACAGGATACACGTTTCCCTTTCTGACATGACCCATCCGCAAGCTTAACATCAACGCGCATTTCGGTGAATTACAAATCATTTTCTTTAAGAATTTTTGCTAATGAAACACTAGCTATGCATGCTCGTGACGCTGTGTCTAAAAGGCCGACTCCATTGTTGCCTAAAACAGCGATGTTTAAAAAAGGCCTATCTCGGTATTTCAACCCGGTTGCACATGTGTCTAAACTATTGAAATTAATTGAACTCGACGAGGTAGTTGACTTTGGTTTACACTTCGGAAAATTTGTCCGCACTACACTGGAGTACCACACCCATAGCACTTTATTTCGGACGATACCGGTTTCTCAGACGACGTGCTTTGTGGTCTATTCAGCCTAAAACAGTTTGCTTTGGTGTGACCCATGTTCCTGCAATAATTACACCGATCTTTACTTGATGATCCCTCGTCAATCTTTCCTCGCTCTGACTTGATTTTGACTTCGCTTAGATTCGCCATTTTTCCTTCATTAAAAAAAAGTTCTTCAGCTCGAGCCAGTTCTAACAATTTGTCATAAGTTTCAAAGTCAGTTCGTTTGATACGTTCTCGAATTTTTCGCGACAGTTGACCATAAATCATATCCAGCTGTGTTTCCTCCACCACGCTAAGTTTTGCAAACAATACCCGAACTTTCGCAACAAAAAGGTCGGTTCGCATATCACTGCCTTGTTTCAGATTGTAAATTTCCTGAAACACCATGTATTTTGGACGCTGGTCTCCAAAAGCTGCTTGTAACATCTTTTTCGCGTCGTCGTAAGAATTTACACTTGCTTTTATTCCGTCCCACCATAATGCCGCTTCGTTGGTTAATAAAATATGAAAACCACGAAGAGCGATATCATCTGGAACGTTGACTGTTTCTTTGAAGGTATCAATATCGGCAATGATAATGTCTACATTCGATTTGCCGTCATATCGACATGAACACTTCGCGAAACTTCCAGTCGTGTTGATAATTACAGGGGCCACTTGTTGTTGTGCAATCCCCATAGTTTTAATAGTCTCCAACAACTGATTGAATTGATCGTTCGTGAAATTAGCCATTCTGGTTTGTGATCGTGTAACTGGTCGACGAATTGTTGAGGAATGGTTCCTTTTATTAAATGATTTTCTCGGCGCGGAAATAAAAGTCATATGGCAAAATCAATTTTTAGGTTAGCTTCATTTTTCTAACCAAATCCTACGAACAATAAGAATAAAACTACGCAACGTTAAACACACGCGCACTATATACCTAACGGTCGATAATATCACCAACGCGACGCGATGAGCTTAAACACGATTGTTCTCGATTCTTCTCGTACGGTACACTGAATATTTGTTAATGCACTTATAATATTATTTATTATTTATTTATCTCGTGCCCACTGTTGGGATGCCAATTATGTAGCGGTTATTTATAAAAAAAAATAAAATAAATCAAACAAATAATTTTTATTGCAAAACAAAAGGACATTAAATTCTATTTTTGTTTTTACTTTCTCAAGAGCGCAACTTCAACTAAAAACATAATATGCACTACTCGTGCTACACACCAAAACGAAAAAAAAAGAAAAGAAAACAGGGTTGCCGCTACACCAAGCTTTTCTGGTAGAATATTCCTTTTCTTTGTTTTCTCTTGTGGACTGTATTTTGTCGAAATCCGGCTCGAAGGATCAATGTTTGTTTTCGTCTGTTGGTACAACACCGAAAATATTTCTTTAATACTAAGTAAAGTATTTACTTGTATTTACGTAAATTCTTTTGATGTGAATGTATGTAAATTTTTATAATAAAGTATGTATTAATAATTTTATTGTGACTTCTCATTCAAGCTCTGAACATCGACTGACATTTTTATAATATTTGTTTTATACGATCTACATTATGACAATTTTTTGCTCTTTTAACTATAAATTTATTTACCTAATTGATTGAGCCCAATCTGTTGTAATCATTATTTACTTAATTAATTATTCTACTGAACAACAGATTGCGCTTTATACAAATTACAATTGATAAACAAATGAAAATATGACAACTAAATATGTTTATAGTTATACATAAAAAATATAATTTAATTTTATAGAGTTGCACTCATAAGCTGCATCACCAAAGTGGAAGGACACAACCCCAGTTGCTGAGAACGGCAACGAATTGATTGATTTTGAACTTCTTCAATGCTTTCCTATACAGTGACTTTAGTTTCTTCAGTGCGTATTGTTCGGCGTCTCACGGGATGCACATTATCATTAAGAGTAAACGTGGTCCAAAAACGATCTATTGTTATTCCTATTAACCGCTCTGAAGGACGATTATGCACGCCACGTCTAATTAAAATGGACGATGTGCACGATAAGTTTGACGATCAGAACCATTTTTATGATAAAAAATATCAACAATTTGCAAGCGTTGCTCTGATGTAAGTCTATCCATAATGAAATGTCAAACCAAACTAAACAAAAAGCAAATATCAGCTGTTAAATGGGTTGTCAAATAAAGCAGTGCGGCCAACTCAAAGTTGTGAACCTATAAAAAAAACACCCGCACCAACTCAAGGATACAGACTCTTATAACATCAATTAGGATGATCTGATAGGTTCCATAACGGAGCACGAGGTCAGAATAGTAATTGGTGACTTTAATGCTAATAGATGACAAAAATTAGACAAATTCGTATGAATGTAATTGGGTCAGTTAATCCGACACGAAGTTGCGACTGATAATGTGTAAAAATTGATATACTTTGCGGTCGCACACGATTTCATTGGATCTACTTCGATGGAATGTTCGTGGCGAAGTCACATAGACTATGTATTTATTGTTAAAGGACGATTCCTTAAATTTAAGATCTAATTATTTAACTGCGAAGGTCTGATAAAACGTCTGAGTTACATTATATTGGAGATAATTATACACCTCTGGTGAAGAAAGTTGATGGAGATGAAAGATTTTATCCAAATCGGTTTGTCACTAAATAAATTTTTTGTGCTGTTGTTGATTCTTTTCAAATATTACGAAACATCTCGTGCGTGCATCAGAATTGGATTTCTTGCAAGCCTATATGTCTCATATTTTGGTCTGCTTTACGATGTTTGGGAATACCTGGAGAATATGTTCGTTTATGTTAATTGAAAAATGCTTTAACATAATGTTGCGTTAAAGTCGAGAACAAACTATCGGATCATTTTACAGTTAGCTCAAGTTTCCGATGATTTTTGCCCGATATTTTTCAATCTCATGTTAGAATTTATCTCTAGGAAAAAAACAAGCATTTCATGTCCAAGAGGCGATAAAGTACTGCTATTTGCTGGAAACTCTAGACAAAGCATTCAGGAAGTAGTTCGGAGTGCTAGATATAAAACTACTGATTTGGCTTGCAGTCATAAAATTGAGCTTTCGATATCATAAGACCATTTTAGGTCTCTTTAAATGGGGTGATAATTAAGATGGTCAAAATTGTAAAACAGCTTGGGCTAGATTTTGACAAAAGGCTGGGTGTCACGTTACATGTCAAAAAGATTGCAGAAAGTAGTACTAATTTTCTTCGTGATGAAATGAGTAGCAAAACAAAATGTTGGCTTTAAACAAAGGACGCTCAAGACTAAATACAAACGCCTAGTGGCTGTAATACTCACATACGGTTGTGCTGGATGGACTGACAAGATGAAGTGTTACCACTGAAGAACATTAATAAGCGGATTACAAAGGGGAATCCTACTTGGTATTACAAATGCTTTAAGAGCTGTATCAACAGATTCAGTAACCTGTGTTGATGCAAGAGAGAGTTGCTAGGTAGCTATGACTTAAAAAAGTCAAACGTTGTATTGCAAGCTAAATAAATAGAAGCAAACCTTATTGTTCGCTCAAAACGCAAATGCGGAAAGCATTCATTGCAATAGGGCAAGAAAGATGACACAATTCGATGGATGGATGAACCACTTTTAGTTTTCTTGCAAACATCAAAAAAGAGGATAAAAGGTTTGAGCTTAGTGCACCATAATGCAGATATAATTGGGGCATGGAAATATAGCATCCTACCTAAAATTATCCTAAAAAGAATCCATTTTACTGAAACGAGTAGCTGCAAGTATGGCCATTATGAAAAAAAATCATGGACCATTTGCTTTACAGCAAAGTTCTGCAATACTGTTCATAGTAATAGATAGTGTCAAGTTCTCACAAACTCTGACTGTAGACTCTTACAATAATCGACAAAAGGACTGAATAGTATAAAATATGCACCTTTACATGGCAGAATGGTAACAGGTTAATTAACTTGGCTAAGCATACATCAGTAAGAAAGCATGATGGTGAAAGAATGTATAAAGGCTAGGACTAGGCAAAAGCATCAAATTAAAATATCAGCATGTAAGTCACTTCTGTGGGCACTGAGGTGGTTTTTTAAGGATACTATAAGAACATGTTAATTGACGAGCCATGCGGATACTCTCCGACCACAAGGCCAATAAATTATTGTCTTCTGATCACACCATGGTGACCGAGGGCTATATCTTTAGTTACTAATGGAAAAAATACTAAAAGTCTTATGAAACAAGTTTTACGGTATGCATCTAAAATTAGGTAAAAACTGTCACTTAAGTGGATTTTTCTGAGTTGGTAAAATGGCAATAACGAACAATATAAAAATTAAAGTTTCGCTTAACACCTTAAGTGATATTAAGTGATTATGTCGAATCCTCACAATTATATGACACTGAGTACCGAGCAATTGGGGTTATGGATAAAACTACGGTGGTACCGTGTTCAAACCCCAACGAGAAGGGTTCAAAAAAAAGATGTTTCATCTCTTGATTGCGATCGATGTTGACGATGAACACAACTATGATCCACTGTTGGAGTACATAGTCCATAAACCAAACCATCGTCCATCAGTACAGGCTGGCTGGAGCAACACAACGTGCAAATTGATATTCAAAATGAACCTGTAGTTAAATTAATTACTCACCCAACTGGGGGAGCTTCGGCACCAGAATAGATTGCTTGATATACAGCGTAGAACGAACTATGTTTATATTTTCGTACACAATTTACAGTTTTATTGTTACAGTCAAATTCCGTTTACATCTCCATTCCCCTTGTGCCAATTTTCTAATTCAGATACAATAATTTATGTTACATCATAAACATTTCATAAAAACGTATAAATTTATGTTACAAAATTTTTTTTTATCTGAAATTAATAGCATAGCCAAGTAATTATACTAATATTTATGGACTCGTTAAATAAACTGATTGGTGTATTCCCTTTGTATGTATTTGTAGGGAGGGTGGGCCAACTCGTCCAACACATAAATTATTTGCAAAATATAGAAAATTTTCATTTTCATTTCCAAAACTTAAATCAATTCATCATGATACGATATAGCTGTATATAGTGGAATAAGTATCAAATTTGTTTTCTGAACCCTGGATGAACTCTACTGTACAAATTGACATGTTCGATAAATCGATTAATTTCTCATCTTTTTATAGTGTACATCGCTCCTGATTAAATAAATATTCTTGGTTATCAATCATATCGATTTAAAAAAAATAAAATTCTGCACCATACCTTCAGACTTATATCCTCTGCTGTTCGGAAGCAGGACGAAAACTTATTTTGCAAGTAACTCTGTACAGCAATTTTATTCGTTTTTTCAATCATTCTAACGCAAGAGAATTCAAAATTTCTTATACGTATATAATGTATAATATACTCATGTATGTGTCAGTTTAATTCTTATATAAATTACGCCTAAATGTTGTTTCAATAAAACCTAAATGTAGAAGCGGTTGAAATCGGTTATCGCATGAGTATTATTTCCCCAACTTTTCAATGTGACGATAAAAAATCAAATTCAAATGTCGTTTTGTGTTTTCATCGAAACAAATGAACCAAATTTATTTTTTAAAATGGTAAATGACAAATTATTTACAATTTTACAAAATTAAAAGCCATTTAATTTATAAAATAAATAATTATTTGTGTATTTAAAAACACAACTAAAACTATTGATGCGCACGAATTTTTCAAAAATGTAGTATCGAAAAAAACTAGCAAAAAAATGTAAACCACATGCGCAAATACAGTGCGCATGTACAATACCACGAACACAAATACCAATATTAATAAGTTCCGGTTTAACAATTCGTACGCATGAGAATTACAAAAAAAAAATCGGGATACAGGTTTCTCTTTTAAGACATATACGCAACAGCTGTACATATAATCAAGAACAATTTTTATGTCAAATGATTTGTTTGCTGTACAAAGTTGCTGTACAAAGTACAAAGTTGAAAACATCCCATACACAGAGAGAAATATTATCTCGTATTATGAATAACGCTATATAAGTTATGAATAAAATCTTTTGATTTGGCACCGTGCACAACAGATTCAGGATACAAGAATAATATACTTAGTATATGAATAAGGTTTTATTCACATATTATGTGTTATATTCATTATATTTTTAAAATATTGATGAAAGGTTATTCATAGCTGATGAAAAATTATTCATATTTGTTAAGAATTAAATGCAGGAATTATACCTTTTAAAGCATTATTTCATGATTAGGATCGCATAGAAATATGATATATTAGGCACAAATCATACATATAATACTTATACTATGCACTATTAACATAAATATTACAACATATTAGCTTATATTGGCCATTTTTTGGCTACATTATTCATTGATTATGAGTATTAATGCATATATTGGTATTAAGTAATGCATAGCTTTATACATTATGCCTTGTTATGCATGGGTCATGATTAAGGTGTTTAACTTGTTTATATTTTAATCTACACTGTTAAATAAAAAATATATTTTCAATAATTTTTTTTTTCAATACCTTTATTTATAGAAACATAAATTTCGCATAATAATATATATCATAATACTTATAAAATATCTAAATAAAAATCATTATTTAATATAAACCTTAAATATAAATATAAAATTAAAATTAAATCTAATAATATCTATAATTTTGATTTGCGTATCAATTACCGGTTTTATCAAAAATATTATTATTTCCTACAAGCTTCTTAGAACCCATTGTTAATTTATAAAGCCGCCAGAGTACTAGCACTGTTGTTGTTTTGAAATAGTTGAATTTAAAATGCCCGTACGTTAAGCTTAAATTCCACATTTTACTCCACATTGTTTCGGCGGTTTCCCACGGTGAACTATGAGATTTGAACCACGTCTGCTCCTGTTCATCAAATTCACCTAAAAAATAAAAAATTGCCAAGTTAATGTTTATCCAGAAAACTGTTTGAAACTGAGAATTAATTTATTAATGGATTTACACTTACTAACAAATGCGGCAGGATCGTAAATAATCTGAAGGCTAGACCCTTTGGTTTTATTCCGTTTCCTTTTGATATCAGTAAATATGTCAAACTTCCTTAATTTACTCATCGATATTCAATATTTATTCTAAAGATATCTGCTAGGCATTTTTCTGCGATCGCGTTTTTCCTGCTTTAAATAAAATGTAAAAGTTACCATTAAAATGGATCAAAATTGTGTATATACACAATTTTAATGGATCAATTGAAAAAAATAGATAAAAATTGATAATTTAAAAAAAATTAACACTACAATTTTACTGTAAATACTACCATGCATTGTTCTAAAAGATTTTGTACAATTCTTTACATAGTACATATTATATTTAAAATAATTTACATAACTTACATATACTTACCTATGTTCTTTTTATTTAATTTTCTATTTTATTTCATAAAAATATTGGATCAAAATCAAAACACATCACCAACCTTATTGATTCCACTCTTAAAACTAAATTCATCATCATTATTTGGTAGATATAGTAAAAAAACAGGTGTTCGTAATAAAACAATCGTCGTGCAACACAAAATACAAAAACAAAAAAATGATCCCCTTTCATGATTGTTTGTCATAAAATGTGGACAGTATGCTTAATATCTGCAACTAATCAACAGATTCTACCAAACACCGGGAACAATCGTAACAAATAAGCATAGTTGAGCATGTATTATGAACTAGATTCATGATTTAAACCATTATTTATAAATTCTAAGGTATGCATGATTGGATTAGATCATGAATAACCATTCACTGGCTTTTATTCATAGTTCCTGATTTGTATTCATATTTACTGAATTAAAAGCATAAAAAATCAAAAATATCCATTTCATTATTCATGAAATTGATAATCATGATCCATGCCAAGCGTTTTCTCTCTGTGTAATCAATTGAAGAGGGCTCAACAATTAGAACTCGCGGGATTCTTTGGGATTTAAAACATGACACATTTTCGGTTCAGGTGCAGAGAAATACAAAACTTAAGTGAACCAAGAAGAACTTTTCATCAACGTCTTGTAAAACATATGATTCGTTGGGTTGGCTGGCACCATCCATAATTCTTTTAAAAATGTTTTTGTTAAAAGTGGGGTGCTAGCTTACCAATCATTGTAAATAATGTATGGCAAGGTCTTTATTAATCTTTACCAGAGTTGGAAAATATTAAAATTCCTCGACTGTTAACAACATTATCAATAATAAATACACGCGAGTTCACTTACATGCATTGTGTGGTACCTCCGAAGCTGCGTACGGTAGTTTTGTATATTTGAGTGAGATCTATAAATGAGTTTTGCGAAATTAGCATAAATCTGTTAATTACAAAGAGTAAAATAGCTCCAATAAAGCAAATATCGTTACCTCGACTGGAACTATGTGGTGTGGTCCTATTGTGCAAGCTAATCCAATTTTGTTTACAACCTCTATCTTACAGAAATCTAGAAGGGTTAGCGTGAACTGATTCGATGATAGTGCTTCACTGGTTGTCAGATGAACCTCAAAGAATCGCAATGTTTTATTGATAATCGAACTTCAGTTATTTTAGAGAACATCCCTCGAAACCAGTGCCAACATGTTGACTCAAAGCAAAATCCGGCCTATGCAATATCAAGAGGAATCAAACCAAAAGTATTAACTAACTTACAACTTTGGTGGCAAAGGTCTTATTGGTTGAGTTAAGCAGGAAATTATTGGCCAAAATCACTAGTAGTAAAGGAAAACGGTTCTATGAAAGAGCGATTCAAATATATTAAAGTACTAACAGCAACAAAGACTGAAGAAGATGTAGTTTCAAGGATACTACCACAGCTCGTGTCATGGTTAAAAGCATACAAGGGAATGGTCTACATTTTGAGATTTGGAAAACCTTTACGTATAAAACAGTTAAAAGAAAGTAACAATTACGCAATTGATACTACTTCGCACCTTCCAGCAAAGTGAGTTCAAAGCAGAATTCTTGACCATAATTTACCAGTACCAGTAACAAACTATTAATCGTCATTTGAAGGCAGGTGGCCGACTCAATTAATCATCACTTCCGTATACAACAAAGCATCTAGTGATTCTACCAAAAGACCACGTAGTTTGTGATAGAATTATTCGAGATGTCCACGTCAATCAGAAGCAAGTATTGGTTGATCGGTGCACGATATACAATTAAAAAATGTTATATAAAATACTGCACAGTGTCTACAAAAGTGAACAAAAAATGAGATACTTATTCACTGCTCGATGGAATCAAAGTAGACCTTTTGTAAACATAAGATTGGATTACGCTTTACATCAAGATAAACGAACGTAAAACTGCTCCGGTCGAATAGATTTACGTATATGTGTTGGTATGTTTAACCGTAAAGGCAGTACATTTGGAAATGATGAGCAGCTAAGATACGTTTTCATTCTTGGCAGCTCTTAGGTGCTTTATTTTTAGGCTGTATTTACCATCTTTTCAGTACCGATGACTGGTACAAGAAAATTTAGTAGATTGGCACTTGAAAGTCTGTAATTTTGAGATTACAATTTGTTTTTTTTTTTTACCATACTTAGAGTCGCTTGCTTAACTTCGTGACTATTATGAGGGTGAGTGTATGTTTCGAAGTATATATTGTTATGAGAAAAAAATGTGCTAGTCCCTATGAAGTCATGCGCGTTCGCAAAGTATATCAGTCTTACCCCATTAGTATTTTCCACATAAGCCCTGATTTTTGCCAGCTCTGGCATTCTTTTTTCTTTGTATATATCTATGCCATCTGTTATGGGGTCGAAGCGCACCCAACTCTTTCGCGGTTACTTTTTAACGTCCTACCTTACGCTGTTGCCAGCCAAATCGAGGATGCACGAATGCAGGTTTGCTTTGAATACCATCTGCACATTGCATTGCTCCAGCCAGCCTATACTAGCATGGACGATGGTTTGGCCCATGGATTCCGCACTTCAATAGGGGGTCACAGTTGTGTTCATCGTCATCAACTATTGAAATCAGGTGATGAAAAATAGCTTTTGCAACCCTCCCTTGTTCGATTTAAAACCCGGTACCTCCCAACCCAAGCACCGCAGCTTTAACCGCTGCGCTGTTTGTTTGGTAAGCTCTAGCATTTAAGACACCAATCACAATTTTGGATCCCATCACCTTATCAAAATCAATGGGCGCATGCACACAAATGATTGACAGGTTGGCTAACTGCATGCGTAAACGGAACTTATACACACGATTATCAACTGCCTTGAAATCAAAAACAGCCTTTTTCACCTAGGGCCCAAAAATAAAATTATGTGTACGAATCAGAAAATTGTTCTTCAACATTAAAATATTTATATTTATCATCAAATAACTATGGGCCGAAATTTCCAAATTGGAGAAATATAAAAAATTGCTATATTTTTTTATTTTATTTTTTTTTATTTAAAAAAACTATATGCAAACTATATGTGTATATGTACATGTATTCATAGAACAACAAAAAAATAAACCAAGTTAAAAAAAATATTTAAAAAATGATTATGCAGAAAAAATATTGTTGCACGTAATATTTTGTTCGTGTCTTCACTTCTGATAAGTATATTTTCTTTGGTTATAGCGATAGGATAGTTTTTAACTAATTCTGGAGTTAAAACCGCAAATATTTTTTTATTTTATTTTTTATTTATTAAATAATAGTACCATCTTATCACATGCTAATTTATTACTAGTGATGATATGCCCTTACTTGTAGCAAATAAGTGGAACGAGTGCGGGTTTACAAGGAATTAATATTCTTCTCCCAACAACGGATCTTCAAATATTAGATGACTAGCTCATGCGGTTTGATTTTTTTAAGGCGTCTTAGTTCTTGCATTAGGTCAAGAAGTTTTATTGCTTCAGTATTGATATGATGAAGTTATCTTCTTTCATGATTGTTGCAAAACTCCTGGATCACTTCATCAATCCATTTGACATTTAGATCATCATGTAATTTCTCGTTGATTGCGTAACGGGAAGCATGCGTTATTGTACGAAGAAGTTTGTTTTGACAACATTGAATAATTAGACGATTTGATGGTTTATTACAGACCCACAGTTAGATACCATACGTCCAAATTGGTTTAATTATCAATTCGTAGATAAGGCGTTTACAGTACAGGCTAAGCTTAGATTGTTTTCCTATCAGCCAGTACATTTCACGTTGCTTTATTTTAATTTGTTCAGCTTTTTGTCTAACGTGGTGTTTCCAGTTCAATCTTGAATCGAAGTGCAATCCGAGATATTTGGTTTATTCAGCTTGGGGAATTTGTACCCCATTAAAAAATGTATGGAGGTTGCTATTTTTGTGCCGCAACGCATATGGTACATGGACTAATTTCAGTTCATTTAGCTTCATTTTCCAATTGCTGATTCATAAGCTGATTTTATCGAGTGCTTGTTGTAAGTATTTATCGAGTGCTTGCTTCTGCGATTCACTTCATGCCACTATTACAGTATCACTAGCAAAGGTTCCGATGAAGGTTGTTTCCATTGTCAGTATATCGGAAGTGGAGAGAAGATATAGGAAAGGCCCTAACTCTCAAATTTCTGTTTGGTGGGATACGACTCGCGCATAGTAGCCTGTAATTTTGTTGCACTATTTTATTTATCTTATATAGATGAAACCCTCATGCCACACTCTATCGAAAGCCGTGATACATTTAAAAATATTGCAGGGCAATATTTCTTCTCTTCAAAAGCTTGTTCTCTCTTTGCAGTCATGCGATGAACTAGATCAATTGTAGAGTGTTTTTTACTGAACCCAAACTGGAAAGCAGGTATAATGATCATTGGTTTTAGTCTCAAAGAACTTTGAGATAGTAGGTAATAAAGGGATTTTCCTGTATGATGCCAGTTGCTCCCCGGGCTTACCTGTTTTTTTTTATCATTACTATTGGTGCAGCCTTGAAACACTCAGGCACATATGTAAGTCGAAAGCAAGTATTTTATAAATAAGTAAACATAATAACTGTTCTCTTTGAAAACTCCTTAAACAGCCTTGGGGAAATCCCAGAGGACTTTTTGGTATTCAGATTCGTATCTATTTCTTGTGTGACTTTTAGTGAGGTCACATTACTAATATTTAATGGAGATCTATAGACCGATTTGGGATCAATCCTAAATTGAATATCGTGTGGTTGAAATACTAATGTTGTGTAATCAATTCAGCTTTTTCATCATTACGACGCACCAATTCTCAATTTGTGTGCCTTATAGGCACTTGGATTATTGGTCTCTTATATCTTTTAGTAGTTTATCAAGGAGAATAGATTTGTTCGCTCCAGGACCCAGCCATCTTTATTATGTTACTAATGGTTGGCTCATTAACAAAGGTTTCTGCCTGATTTTGATTTCTTGGTTTTCATTGTCATTTGTGATTTTGGTCATCTGGGTGTAGGAAACCCCCTCTCTAACAGTATCGTATTATCTGTTTGGTTTTTGCTGTAGGCGCTGAACTACTGATACTTTTTTCGGTAGCTGAGCATTTAGCTTTTCTGATATACCTAGTAACCTTTGTAACTAACCGTATGACCTTTTTCTCCGTACAGTGCACAAGTTGGCATAACATTTCTTGGTTTTTGACATTGGTTTGTTTAATGGTTCTCTACACATTTGACACATTTGGCTTGTCTATTACAAAAGTTCTTTGTGTGTCCTAACTGTTGGTGAGGTATATATGTTCCCTTTTTGGAGGTTCAATAGACACATTGCAATATAGCAAGCTCCTAATTCCGTATATGCCTTTATTGTTTTCTCCTTGCAACAGGTCAACGTAAAACAATGGGAAGTGTCTAATAATTTTCTCATAATTAATTGTTGACTTTTTATGTACGTTGACAATGTTGGTTACTTTATGACCATGATCCTCGATTGCTGCTTTGATCTCTTTGTGATCGGTAGGACTCCATACCATCTTTCGCTTTTAAGCTTATAAGTATGGTATGCCATATTATATAGTGTACTATGCTTATTATTGGCTTCAATTTCTGAATGAAATACCAAAACAATTACAACCTACTCCTAAAAAGGAATGCTTGCTACCACCAAATAATGTAAGCAATGTTAGAGATTTTAATATACTCAGAGCACAAGTTTTGGCAGTGACAAAGAAACCTGCTCAGTCTAAAGCAATATCCAATAATGATATCAAAGTAGCAACGCAGTCTGAAAATGACTATAAATGTATATAGTGATATAAAACATTTATAGTCATTTTCAGACTGCGTTGTTACTTTGATATCATTATTGGATATTGCTTTAGACTGAGCAGGTTTCTTTGTCACTGCCAAAACTTGTGCTCTGAGTATATTAAAATCTCTAACATTGCTTACATTATTTGGTGGTAGCAAGCATTCCTTTTTAGGAGTAGGTTGTGATTGTTTTGGTATTTCATTCGATTGTGGTGGTGATACTGTTGGATGTGATAGTGTTGTACAGAGTCGCTTTTTTTATTTACATTTACCTTATTTTGTCTGGATTGAGTGATTTCCTTCTTAAGTTCCTCTTCAACCGTAAAATATTGTTGAGATTTTGTAGGCTCTGACTTTTAACATTAGTAGACATAGAATTGCCGTCTTGACGCAGGCGGTGTCTTTGCGACATAGAAGAGTGTCTGAGATCTGTTAGAGTTAGGAGGCTTATACTTCTATCTTCTCGAGTAGCTAAGCTTTCCACTACTAAAGAATTTCTCCCTCAATTTCCAAAGTCGCCGGTACTGGGTATCCCTGCACCGTAATCGTATTCTTCTCCTGATCTGACATGGGTGGTTTACTGTTCGAGATGCCTTTCCCTAGCCAAGTTTGGTCCACGGGTGATATTTTATTTCCTACCTACCCGTCGTTAGGGAATGCCCGATCCACCACTTAGGGACGCGCTCGATAGGGGTTTGGCTTCTCCATACGAGGAACTGCATAAAAACCGCAAATATGTTGAAACGAATTTGAAGACTGATGAAGTTTTTAACCTTTAGAGAACTAATGGTTTGTGAATCCAGTAGAGAACTACTGGATTCACAAAACTTTAATTTTCAAGTATACACCCAATAATGGTTTTCCAGAAAGTATAAATGTTGAGTCTCCTACCATATTATAGTTGATCGTAATCAACAGTTGATGATTGCCAAGCCAAAACGATGCTTAATAAATTTAAAAGATATATCTCCCTAGAAATAGCCTTCCTTGTCTAAAATACATCGCAAGGTCGCGAAAGCATTATAAAAATCATAAACAGTGGCTTAAATATTATTTATATGTTTTGGCTGTATGATCTGCAGTTATGTGAGCAAACATTTCTGCAGGCTTAATATATGAGAGACGATGTAGAAGAACTAAAAAGGACAACGAAAATGTAGCATTACAGATAATTGGGTTACTGCAAATTTGAAACTTTTAAGCGTGCCAAATTCCAAAAAATCGATTTTAAATTGAGGCATCACACAGACTAACATACAAACACAAACACGTCATATAACAAACTCAAAATGTATCATTAGCCTAAAAAGCTTTTGTTGGTAACATATATTTATAAATCAAACAGTTTTTTTTTCAAAAGCTTTTATACATTTTCTGGGATGATCAAAGTAGAAAAAAATATTTGAGCAAATAGTTTGATGTAGGAACTCATATGTTTTTTTGGCGATGATTTTTAATTAGGAGAATGCAACATAGGAAAATAATTGCAAAAGGCGATTGCTTGATATTGGAAACTTTGCTATAGGCTCCTGAATATACGCTGCCAAAATGTATAAATCTCAGGTAACAGGGTTAATGTTAATTTGAAATAGCAACCACAAAGCAATCATTCTCGATTTGAAGTATCATTGTGATATAATTTAAAATAGTCATCTTCATGACTGTTATCTTGGGTTTTTCCTCGTTGGTATAATATTTGTTGCGAAAAAGTTCAATTTTACTAGGTCAGCATTTTTCATTCTGTTGGAGCCATGTTGGTACGTACATACATACTCCCAGGTGTTTGTGGCCAATAATTCGAAAATCGCAGCAAATCGATTAGCCACAAAGCATATTTACGCGATTCTATTATGGTTTTCATTAATCTGGTTAATAGGAGGCTACCACATAGTTCCAAACGTAGAATTGATATTTGTTGAATGGGAACAACACTGGTGTTTGCACAAACTATATTATTATGTAACTTTCCGTTTGCGGGTTGATTGCTGAAATAGATGCATGGGAATAATCCGTGCAGTTGAAATTTAGTCTGTAACCAGCTATTTAAAAATAGTAATTTTGTCTATTTCCCGTAATTCGAATCTTAGTTCCTGCAATTTCTTAGCTATGGGTAACGCGTCCGCCCAATGTAAATTTAACAGTCATATAGTGATTGGAACAATATTTAGACCATACTCAAGGATTGGGATAACCAGCCGAGCTGGTAAAATATTTTGGACGCTTATTTTTTGGAAACCATCCCCAACCTAATAATTTAACTAAACGTATGGCTTTAATAACTCTATCGGTGGTAACACTTGGTTGATTGTCCTCATTTGACGTTCATTTTCTCTAGTGTGAGCTGGCGAGTTTCAACATTGTGATGATTTTTAGCTAATACTCGAGGGCCTCTTTTGCTTTATTTGTCTCTGACATCAAGTTGTCGACGATGATTTTTAATAATTTTGAAAACTATTGTAAATTTGCTGAAATTTTTAATGGCAACATAGAGTTGCCAAATGAGTTTAGGTGATGGTACTTCTTCATTTTCCTAGAACTAGTGAAGTGATTGAAATATTTCTAACTTGGTATTAATACTGACACAAAATGAGCACTGATTCTCATTAACTTACGTAGTGACAGCAACTATCTATCTAAAAATGATAATTTGACCTTGATACACTTTTCCTTCTGCCAAAATATCAAAAAGACTTATATACTCCTTTTAGAATATGTGGGATATTTGTCTCATACAATCACAAACATTTACTTGTCGCAATGATTTAGGTTTGCTCGTGGCAATATTGTGAAATATTGCCACGAGCAAACCTAAGTGATGAAAAGTAAATATTGTATTCTAAATGTTGTATTCTAAATGTTGGTAACACTGTATTGTTATATTCATGTATTTGTATTGTTACTATCTTCAATGTCTGTAAATAAAAGAAGACTCTGTCACTTCCGCTTTAGTTACAACAAGAGCAAGTTGTGTTTTATTTCGATTCGACAAAAATCTTTGTCCATCAGGTTATAGGCCAAGAATTATCGAAATAAAAATAAGTGAGTAATTTCAAAATAAAAGTAATTATCGTTCATCATAGCGATGTCAATGATACCATTCACTGAGAAGCTGAATGGCCGAAAAAACTTCAATAATTGGAGTTTTGCAATGAAGGCATACCTTCAACATGAAGATTTATGGTCATGTGTGGAAGGAGAATATGACACAGAAGATGAAATTAAAAAAGCAGCCAGAGACACAATGGCTAGAACCAAAATAATAATGATGGTCAGTCAACAACACTATGTTCATATTCGTTTAGCCAGTACTTCAAACGAAGTTTGGGAGCAATTAAAAAATACATTCACAGATAAAGGATTATCAAGAAAGGTTGGTCTAATGCGAAAAATGATCATGACGAAAATGATTGATTGTAAATCAATGGAGGTGTACGTCACTACCATCATGTCAACTGCACAGATGCTAAATGATATTGAGTTTGCAGTAAGTGAAAAATGGATAGGCACATTTCTGTTGGCTGGATTACCTGATTCATACCAGCCAATGATAATAGGCAATCAAGAATTCAGGGGCTATTATAACAGGAGATTCTATAAAAGCAAAATTACCTCAAGAAGTGGAAGTGGAAAAAAAGAAAATACCCAGGGTTTTTCGAACAATAAAACACATTACAAGAAGCTTACGCGTTGCTACAATTGTAATGAACCGGGCCATTACACTAGTAAATGCAGAAAACCAAATAAACGACAGCAACAAATTAAACCAAAAAGTGAAAAGTCGTTGCCAAGTATTTTCGCCGGGAATGATAAATTAAATGGTGAGAGTTGGTAAATCAATTCAGGAGCATCGGCACATACGACGTACAATCAGCAGTTAATGACTAATGTCAATCGTAGTGCATCAAATGCAGAGGTACTAACCGCCAAAGATCTAAAAATTTATGCGACAGGCATCGGTGACTGCAAGTTGTCTTTAATTGTTGATAACGAAGTGTCAAAAGTCAACATATCAAATGTTTTGCACATTCAAATTTGCTGGACAAATTTGCTGTCAAATGGTGAAAAATGGCAAGTGTGTGGTTTTTGATCAGCGTGGATGTCGAGTTTATGATTCTAATGAAGAGTTGTTGGCGACAGCTACTTTGGGATTTACCAATTAAACATGGAAAGTTCTAGCATCCATACGTCATATTATCTGCGAAAGGATGTAAAGCTGTGACACAGATGTTTAGGTCACATGAGTGATTGCTATATGAAAAAATGAAATCTTATGAATACAATTAATGACAACGAAAAATGTGAAACGTGTATCAGGGATAAGCAAACCCGATTACTCTTTCCAGATAGTGGAGAGCGAGCGAATGAACTATTAGAGCTGAGAGCGGTCGAATAGAAGAAGATTCGCTGGGCGAAAGATGATTTTTCACGAAAAATGTTTGTATATTTTTTTAAGTTTGAATCTCAAGTGTTTAACAGTTTGCGGAATTTAAAAATTTGGTAACAAAAGAGTAAAAATTTTACGCACTAACTACGGAACAGAATTCTACAATAATGAGATGGATGATTTTCTTCGAAAATCTGGCATCAAACATTAGAAAACGACACCTTACACGCCTGAGCAAAATGGAAGGTGTGAACGGATGAATAGAACTCTCATCAAAAAAGTCAAGTGTATGACTTATTGGGCCCAATCTTTCGGGAAAATTCTGGGCAAAAGCTGCAAATACTGCAGCATATTTGATAAATCGTACAACAAACCGAACGCAGGTTTCAGTATCACCAGAATAGGTTTGGTCTGGAATAAAACCACAATTAAAACGTTTGAGTGTGTTTGGATGTATTTGTTTTGCGCACATTCCGAAACAAAAAAGGTGCAAGCTGGAACAGAAATCAAATAAGTTTATTTTCATGGGATACAGTGAAGAATCTAAGGCATATCGAGTGTTCCATATAAAAAAACTGTATTAATCAGACATGATGTTGTTTTTATGGTTTAATACAAACTCAGACGATGTAATACAAAGGGGTCGTGAATTCAGGATCGCCTCAATCTGTGTCAATAACGTTGTCATTTCTTCATACGTAAGTAGTGCTTCTGACCTTTTGAGGTGGTATTTGGTTGATTTCACAGCTGCTTCATATATTCCCCCAAAATGTGAGCCAGTTGGTGGGTTGAACTTCCATATAATTTGTTGCTGAGAAAGAAACTTAGAAATTGCAACATCGTTAACTGTGTTAAAAAGTTCATTGAGTTCATTTTTTACCCCAATGAAATTTGATCCATTGTCGCTTATTATTTCACGTCAAAGACCACGACGTGATATAAAACGACGAAAAGTCGCGATAAATGAATCGGTTGATAGGTCGCCAGCTAATTCCAGGTGGATTGCCTTTGTGCTAAGGCAGATGAAAACAGCAATGTAGGATTTTTCAGGTTTTAAACCTCTGAGTTTTGATGGTCGAACGTAAATTGGTCCAGCATAATCGACACCTGTCGATAAGAATGGTCTGACAAGTGTGACTCGGTTGGTTGGCAAATTTGCCATAATCGGTTGTATAGTCTTCGCAGTGTGTCTGAAACATTTCAAACACCTTTTGATAATGCGGCGAATTACTAACTTGCAATTTACAATCCAATAGTTTTGTTTGAGGGTTGTAAACAATTGTGTATGATTTCCACACAGTAATTCTTCATGTGTTGTACGAACAATGATTTCAGTGACGACATCTTCGGTTGGTAACAATATCGGATGCTTCACATCAAATGGTATGGTTGCTCGTTCTATCCGCCCTCCTACTCTAAGTATACCATTTCTATCTAGGAAAGGATTAAGGTTGATTAGTTTGTGGTTTTTGGGTAATTGTAAATTGTGCTTTAGTGTTTTTATTTCAGTTTGAAAATTATTTTCTTGCACAAATTTTATTATAACTTCCTTTGCTTTATTCAACTCACTACACTTAAGAAATGTTTTATGTCTTTGTTCCGGTTTCAACATACAATTTTTAATATACCGTCTTCAATATGCTACCACACGAATAATTCTATTGAAGCTTGAATTTTTTGCCACAATAAGCTGGATCGGTGATGGGTATGCTATTAAATTACATGTGACTGCTGACTGTATTTGTAAAGGCCATTCGTGTACAGGGTACTTAATCCATTGTGGGCCACTCCACCAGAGTTTGTGGTCAAATAATTCGGAAGGTAGAATGCCTCTAGAGGCACAATCTGCAGGATTATGTTTGGTGGTTATGTGGAGCCAATATTTTCTAGGACAGTTGGTGATAATCTGTGATATTCGGTTCCCCACAAACACTTCGAGTGTGCGAGGTACTGCTTCCAACCATGACAAAACAATCGTTGAATCGCTCCACATGTAAATAATTGTTTCTCGATTTATTAATAGTTCTTGTATACTATCCATTAAATTAGCGAGAAGTAATGCTGCGCAGAGTTCTAGCTTAGGTATAGTAATCTGCTTCTGTACGGGGGCGACCTTGGTTTTGGCTGATATAATTATCGCCTCTATTTTGCTACTCTGATTGGGACATGTAGCATATACAATGGCCGCGTAGGCATTCTGGGACGCATCCGAAAATCCGTGTAGCATTATCGGTTAGGATGTGAATTTCAGCCATCTTGGTATAGTGAGAGATTCAATTACTGACAATTCCTTCCGGAATTTGGACCAATCATCTGAAATATCCCTTGGTAGTGGATCATCCCAATCTAAACACCTTGCCCATGTCTTCTGAAAAATTATCTTCACGTAAATGGTAATTGGGGCAAGCCATCCCTGAGGATCAAAAAGTTTAGACGCTTCTGATAGCATGCCTCGTTTGGTAAGCATTGGGTATTCGTCTAATGAAACTCTGTAGGTAAAAAAATCAGAAGTTGTGTTCCAATACATACCTAGTACCTTTGAATAATGCGCTTCCCTGTCAATCTCTATTAGTTTGTTGTTGTCGGTTAAAACTTCATCGGTTAATCTACAATTGTATAACCACTTACGTAGATTAAATCCTGCTGCCTTCATTATTGATGAAATTTCCTTTTTTAAGATGATCAGTTGTTCTACCGCATCTGCTCCAGTCATTAGGTCGTCGACATAAAAATCTCCAGCGATAATTGATGCTGCTAGTGGAAATTCTTGTTTGTTATCATCGGCAATCTGTTTTAGAACACGAGTAGATAGAAATGGTGCTGATGCAGTTCCATACGTGACGGTCAGTAAACGAAATTCCTTTATAGGCTCCGTTGTTTCTTCCCGCCATAGAATTCTTTGAAACTCGGTGTGTGGGCGACTGATTAGAATTTGTCTGAACATTTTTTCCACATCTGCTGTCATAACAAATTGATGGAAACGAAAACGTAGAAGGATTTGTTGTAAAGTTTGCTGAATTGATTGCCCAAATAGTAGATTTTCGTTTAACGATCTACCTGACTTGGTTTTCGCCGAGGCATCAAAAACAACTCGCACTTTGGTCGTGGTGCTGGTATCCTTGCGTATTGCGTGGTGTGGTAAATAAAAAGACTGGTTTGGTGTAATGGCAATTTCATTATCTGGTATACGCTTCATATGTCCTAAAACTTCGTATTCTCTCATAAACGCAATGTATTCTCTTTTCAGCTCAGGATCTCTTGTCAGTCATCGCTCAACGGATTGAAGTCTTCTGGCGGCTTGTGATTTAGAATCCCCTAGTGGTGCAGCTTCCTGGTCAAATGGTAGAGCTACAACATATCGGCCATCAGAATTTCTTTCGTAATTATTCAGAAAATCATTTTCACAATCAATTTCTTTCGGTGTTTGGTTTGTGGTTGATTTAATGTCTTCTATTTCCAAAAATTTGGTGAGTGTCTTGTCAATATTGATAGAAGTGCACAGTGTTATGATTTGGCTCGTCGCTCTGTCACTCAGTGACCCCGAAATTATCCAACCAAGAATGGTTTCTTGTGCTGTTAGTTTAGTTTTCCTGCTCTCAATGTGACCTGAAAGAAATAAAGGTAAATAATGGTCACACCCAATTAATATGTCGATTTCGCCAGGCTTATAGAACATCGGGTCTGCTAACTCCAAATTTTTAAATTCATCCCAATGATGGTTGGCTACTTGAATCTGCGGTTGAATTGAAGTATTCGATGACATAATAAGAGCCTCGATATTGAAGGACGTCTTTGGTCGAGATCGTGAGTACACCTTCGAGTTCACCTTTTCCCTGGATGTTCCCACTCTTACTGATGATAGACCTTCCACTATGGTTCGATGATTCTTTCGTGGTAACCCCAACCTTTGGACACATGACTCGGTTATAAACGATGCTAGGCTTCCAGAATTTAACAGCGCTCTGCAAGAATAGAGAATATTATTTGCTCCTCGTACATTTATTAGCGCTGTTTGTAGTAATCCCATTTGAGATATTGATGTCTTCGATTGGTACGTTGGTATGGTGGAAGGAGCTAAATACACTGCCGTTGATGTGATTGTTTCAGTAGGTATTATCTGGTTGTTGTGGTATCCCTCCGTTGTTGTGGTATTATTTGGTTCTGACAGAGTGTTAACTATAAATGGTAAATGAAGCAATGTGTTGTGTCGTCTATGGCATATTTGGCACGATCCTTTTGCTTTACATTTCGATATTAAATGAGTATCACGTAAACAATTGTAGCAACGATTTGCCTCCTGTATCAAATTGCGTCTTGCGGTAACATCCATCTCTTTAAATTTGGTACATTCTTATAGATTGTGGTCTGTATTGCATAAAGGGCAGCTTTTGATAGCTACGGTAAGACTGCGGATGCTAGCCGGACGTGGTTGTAACGTTTTGGATGTCGATATGGTGTTTTCTAAAGAATCAGCTCGATTATTTATGAATTCAATGAAAGATTGCCAAGTGGGATATTCGACATCTGATGATTTATCTGACCAACGCTGCTGGGTGTCTTCATCTAATTTATTTAAAACTAAATAAATCAGCCATTGGTCGCGATTTTCTGCACCAGTTCCCAACGCCTTGATCCCTCTTATTATTTCATCTGAAGTGTCACCAACTTGCCGAAGATGCTTAGCTGATAACGTAGTGATGCTTGGTTGGCTAATAAATGTTTTAATATAAGCGGTTAATATTAATTTTTTCTTACTGTACCTTTTAACTAGTTTTTGGTATGCTTCTATGTAGTTGCTTTCGGTTACGGCCAAATGTCGTAGAATTGCACTAGCCTCTCCCTTTAATGAGCCTTTTAAATATTGTAACTTTTGCACATCCGTTAGCAGAGGATTATCATGGACGGTTGACATAAACATATCATGGAATGACTGCCATTCTTGATAGTTTCCTTCAAAAATTAGTAACATTAGCCGTGGTAATTTTACTTCACTGCGCGGTTGATTGAAGGTTCCAGAAACATTTCCATTGTTGATGATCATTGAGATATCTTGGTATGGTGTCTTCTGCTGTATATCACGAAACCGCGTGTTGAGTTTTTCTACCGCTGAATAGTACAATTCGTCGCATTCTAGTGCCTTCGACTCAGCTTCTGCATCCCTTGTAAATATTTCATCCTCAGCATCCGAAAATGACTTCATCAATTTCTGGAGGTTATCTAACCTCGCTTTGACACTAATGACGTCCGACACTTCCGACAGGTTGTTGGCATATGTCCAAATTACCTTGATCTGCGATAACGTGGTTTCACGGCGTCGGAGATACTGGTCTACTTTAGGTGGCATATTTCGATATTGATATCACACTTCACTGGTATAGTTTAATTACTAATCCACTTGACACTTTTCGATACGCTTTGCTACGAATCAAATAACTTTAAAGTAATATTTGGTTCAACACTTTAAACAAAAACGTGAGCACTGGCAAATTGACAAATAGGATAATGGTATAATGGGAATATTGAAATATGAAAATTAAAGGATCAATAAAAATGATACTTATGGTTTTTCAGTGTTCCTATGGTATGCAATTCCCACGAAGTACAATGACTTGGCTTTCCGCTGGCTTGCGGTTAATTTCACAAAATGGTGGATACAACAATAAATTTTCCACGATATATATATATATATATATTAAATTCTCCGTCACCCAAATAGCTGGTATACTTAAATAAGTATCCGGCTCGAAGGACCAATAATGTTGCTGTGGTGAATGCGAAGAATTCCGATAATTGAAAATGTGATCTATTTTGCTGGTTGATTTAATTTTATTTAAAATAAGTAATTTTAATGTAATTATTATTTTATTTTATAAAGTTGATGTTTCCAGTTCGCTGGTTGACAAGTAAGAGAGTTTTATTTCATAAATAATGGAAAATATATGTACTTTAGTTGTGGTAGTTGGTGGCAGATTGCCCAAATTCTACACAACAATATTGTCGATACTTTTAAATATTTGTAAGGTTTATAAACACAACAATAAACATTTATTAGGTTTATAAACACAACAATAATATTTGTGTAAGCATTTAGGCTATTTGTATAGCTGTTAAAGTATCAAATAAAATGTAAATAAAAACAAGATTAATATACATAATTAAATTCAGATAAATTAATTAATTCAAATATATCAGATCTCGATGCTACTATAGACAGCTATCAACCACCAATAAGTATCCAAATAGCTGAACAATCAAGAAGAACCTCAAAATGAAATTTGAAAACTTTAAAAATACCTGATTTTGTGTACCATACTAATTTCGAGGCGGACAGTTTGTATGAAGATTCATCATCAGTAAATGAAGCATTACAAAGTATACATTCGGATTTGTGGAAGCAAGCCATGGAATCCAAATATCAATCTCTAATGGAAAACCATACTTGGGATTTGGTTGATCTGCCTGTTAATAAAAAGCCTATCAGTAATAAATGGGTGTTTAAAACGAAACGTGATGCTGGCGGAAGAATTATAAAACATAAAGCGAGACTAGTGATCCGAGGATGTGCGCAGAAACCGGGCATAGACTTCATAGAATCGTATCCTCCAGTTGTCAGATACATCTCAATTCGTTTCTTATTAGCAATGGCAGTGAAATATGATTTAGAGTTCACCAAATGGATGCAGTTACAGCATTTCTCCAATCAAAACTTGAATCTACCATTTATATAGTACAACATTTAGACACTCAACTGAAGAATTCCGGTATGACGCAGTCATCGGTAGACACATATACTTTAGAACAGTAGCATAATAGTCGCTGTATACGTAGATGATCTCATATTATTTTCCAATGATTTGGATGTAATGGCTGAGCTAAAGAAAAATTTGATAAGAAAATTTCAAATGGAGGATATCGGTGAGGCGAAATATGTACTAGGAATCAAAATTGAAAGGAATCGAAAGGAAGGAAAATTATCGATTGGTCAGGAAGGTTATATATAAACGATGTTTTGAGAAAATTTAGCATGACAGATTGCAACTCAGTTGCGACTCCCCTAGATGCTAAACAAATTTAGTCTAAAGAGATGAGTCTAAAAAACCTTGAGGATAGTGAAAAGAAGGAGCACATAGGCAGTCTACTTTATGCAGCGGAAGTCACACGACTAGATATTTGCTATGCCGATTAGGGCTGCGAAAACTGCCTGCTATAACTGTTTAAGTTTCTTTTTTACTATTTCAATAGTTGTTGGTCGCTTATATTATTATTTTTTTATTTAATCCCACTTCTGACACCATGTAACGTAATGGTACAAGATAGAGGCTTGATTCTATAATACTTTATTTAGTAGTAGTGACAATTACAATTGTGTAGTATAATATAACATTTGACCTGAGTTGACGGGTGCGTTCATGACACATAATATGTCATGTCACATTTCGGTCCCGATTTATAATGTTAATAATATTTTTCCCTTTAACGCCCAAATTACGAAGTTCCTTGCTGACCTCATCAGTGGACACGGGAGACTCAACCCCTTTTATTACAAATGAGATTCCTTTGGCACATTTTTAGTCTGTTAGTGTAGAAAGATTTCTTTTTTTACTTCGAGGGCGGCTACAATTTTTCTGTAGCGGTCGATGTTTCATTCTTGAAACCGTGTTTCGCACATATTCCCGCGTTTAATTTGAGCAATGAAAAATTCCATATTTGAGGAGGAGATCTCTCTTTAGTCCCATACTCGTCGTTTTTGTTGTTTTCATCTTCCATTGCGAGAACATCGAAGCGGTTGCAGATATTATTACAGTAGGAATATACTTTACGTTTTTTAATATAGAAGCAGCTTCCTCTGGAGACTTAGGCTTACATTTTCTTTTGAACGTCACTGTAATGTATCGATCAGTTCCAGTTTGCGCTGTAACTTCAGTAACAGTTTGATTATCTAATTTATACAATTATCTTTTATTATTTGCGTGATCCAAATTATTGTCAACATTAATATTTGACGAACTGGCATTAGTTTAAGTTAACGTTTTCTGAAGTTGATGAACTTTGGATATTCACGGTCGCGTTCAAGTTTTGCAAGTTTTTATTTTATGGGCAATAAAGTACCGTGTTTGGAGATTATCGTGTTTGAATCACAATAGGGGAGGAGTAGAGTAATAAAAAAAACTCTAAAACATTGCAACCTTTTCTTTTGGGTTATATAGAAATGACTTAAATCCATAAGGCGGAATTCTTTAACTTTACTTTGGTGTCTTTAATATATATTTAATTCTACCATTTTCCATGAGGTAATGTTCTTACACTTGACCTAATGGTAATCTACACTTGTCCTATGGTACTGAAATATAGTAGATGAAAATAGAAGCTAAGATTTAAATATCCAAAAAAACTATGCATGTCAAAAAAAGGATAAAGTTGAGTTCTTTAATTGGTAAAATTGATTTTTAACTGCAAGATAAACTGAATCAATATTTACCTATAACGATGTATTCACTTCACTTAAGCTGAGTTCATAACATCGGTAATAATTTCCGAACTCCCAAACACCCGAGCTCAAACCAATCAAAACCCAGCAAATGATAAATCCTCCGCCCATTAGTTCCTTACTTGAGTTGAATAAAATTTAATTTTGTGTAAAAAGAGTACGGGGTTTCTGAAATTATTTCCAATGTTATTAGCTCAGCTTTATTCTTCAATTATTTTAGATATTTCAGATCGCTTTAGTTGCTGCTGAAAATAATAAATTTATAAGGATTTTCATTCTCAGATTCATGATTTCTTGTTTACCGTAACTAATTTTTATTTTGCAAAATCTGGCACAGACAAAAACAGTTCAAATTGGAGAGTAAATAAATGTATTTGAGTAAAAAAGGGCGACAAATCGTGGCTAACGAAATTAAAAATCAAAAATTTAGCCTAATCATTAATGAACTGTAGGAATTTCAAGAATAATTGGCACTGATACCGCACGCAAAAATCAATCGTCGATTTCGAAAAAGATATTGATGATCGAAACCAGATTAGATTCCTCATTTTATTCCTTTTTAGCACTTTACAAACTGAAATACGAAAAACTACTGTCTAACAAACAAAACGTAGATTTGATTTTAACACTCAGCCACATATTATATACATCGGAGAATTTTTGCATTAAATCAGTCAGGAATTTAATAGGAGATCTCATTTTCGGTACATTAGCAAATTTTATGGTGAGCCTGGACGTTTTATGTAATAAATTAATTAATTGTAAATTTCAGGCAAAAACTAATCCAATTTATTACAGCATATGTTATATCTTCAGATTGTTCAATAGATCATGTCGGACTGTAAAGATTATACTACAAACGAAAATTCTGCCATCTTATGGAAAGTGGTATGTTTTACACGTATGCCTTAGTGCATTGATTATGCCGCTAGATATCAGTCAACGTGGCTAAACTTTAAACAATATATTTGTGGTTATCGTGTGCGAATAATACAAATTGTGCACCAAACAACGAACATCATTTCTGTTGGAATTATCTCCAACAACAACGAATTAAAAATAAGAAAAAATCATGGCCGACTATCATTTTATTTAAACAATCCGTTGCTTTAAAATATTAAATTTTTTTTGGTTAGTTTTTTTCTTTCTTATTTTGAGCTATTTTGTAATTATTTTTGATTTGTAATATTTTATGTTTTCCGTTTGAAGCGAAATGTTTTTAAGAACAATATAAAAAAAAATCTCGTAAGAATGATTGTAATATATACTTTGGTCGTGCTGCCCTTTTCAGGAAACATAGCATACTTTGATCGTGCTACCTCTTGCGAATAATATGATATACTAAATACTTTGATCGTGGCGCCTCTTTCGGAAATTTGTTGTTATTTTATTTCAGTCTTACTGCATTAATTCACTGTATCTCTCTGACTTCCTCTTCTCAACTATTACATTTTTATTCTTATAACTAATATGTACAATGGCTCACCCTATAAACCATACAATGTACGTCTATTATATAACAGCCGTATGGCTTGGAGAAATTAGCCTATTAATAGATTTTTTTCCAGAGAAACTTTGCAGATTACAGTTGAAAGGTGGCACACTGGAATTGCTGATAAGAGGCGTCAGAATGCAGATCAGTACGAAACTGGACCAATTCTGTCATTACTAACTTATTTTTTCTTTCCCTACACCTAAAAAAATACTAATTATATAATGAACAAGACTCACGAGCAAACCTGATTCCTGACAATTACATAAATTGTCCAACGCGCTCTCTACCGCAACTGTATATATCCCGCTAGCTCAGTGTGAGGATATGGTCGTGGGTGTTGGTGAAGTCGCTTTTGGACCTTGATAAGCTGCATTATAGATTTGATGAATCAATAGATTCAAAAAAGGTAAAAAGGGGAATAAGAAAATTCGGACCACCAATCCGATAGAAGAAAAATGTGAGCCTCTGTAACGGCTCACATCTTGGTGGAGAGAAAACAAAAAAACTCAATAAAACAAAAATTAATATTAAAAATTTATTAAAATAAAAAAACTTAAAATTTAAACAAAATTATAAACAAAAAAACTTACATTTAAAACGGCTTTCTCAGCCGTCGTCCGACGACCGCCCCGTCCGAAAGTCACCACCAGAAGCACGAGTTTTTCGACAACTCAAAAAGCGTCCCACCAAAAAGAAATGTATTAAAACAAAAATCTAAAATGTATGGTGGGGACGGTCATTATACTCTAACCCAATAAAAATTATTGAGTTAGGTCAGTTAAGAGGGAAAAAAAAATTTATGCCATAAATGCATAAAAATATGAATTAACAAGTACACTGCCCTTACCATATACTTGTTATTACTTGAAAAACAAATTTTTTTTTATTTGAATAAGAAACTTATAGTTTCCTATTACAATTTGATTTTATCAATTATTGCGAAACAACATAATTTAATTGTTTTGCAATGAACGAAAAAAAATTAAAAAATGACCAAATTTGTAAAGATGTTTTGGGTTGAATGAATTTAGCTTGGAACGGTGCCATGAAGTGCCACCCGTTACAGTTAAACTCATCACAGTAAAATCAAATCATTTCCAACAAAGGGACAAAATAAAAATCGGTCCTTAAATAAAGTTTAAGTGTCTACTTTATTACAAGTGGCACTAAAAGTAGAAAACCTCCCTAAAGTAATTATCTTTACTATTCTATTCTAGCGGAATTGTGTCCATCCGACCAGCCCCTACCAAAGGTAAGCGGGATGGACCAATTTAGCTGGCACAAATTGATAAGGTGATTTACGATCAGTATTTATATGCTGGTTTAGTTTATCATTTTGTTAATTTGTATAGGGATAGAAAGTTAATGCTTTTCTTTTGTCCAACAGCTGGATAGTCTACAAAATTAAAATATGAATTTCCTTTAATGACATATAGTTAGGTTTCGCGTAAATTTCACTTCAGTTTTAAAATTTAAATTGCCGTCTCTCGATATGAGGGTTTGCCAGTCTACTCATAGAGTTTTAGTCACGTTCAGAATACAATGTACTTAGTTGTTCAGCCTAGGATTTCTGCCAGTGAACGGGTATTGACTACAGGCATGGACATAAGCTAAGTATAGTTGTATCGGATGTCAAGGAAATTTTTACTGTAACCGGCGAGTTATCAGTGACAATAAGTGTTTTGTCAAGTTTAGAAGCCAGAAGTTTTGGTTCAAAACTTATTTAATTTTGTTAGTTATTTCGCATATCTACTGTTTTCATACAAGAGGTGAACAGTTTTGCATGTCGACCTAGTAAGGGTGAATGGGTTTGATTCTGTACTTTTTTTAGACAGTTTGACGTCTCATTCCGTTAGCCTGTGTTAACATGTAAAGCACCAGTCTCGAAATATTTTTTTTTAAACAATTCCGCTGATCTGATGAACAATTCATAATTAAGTTTGCGTTTTTCACTTTCGTTAATTTAATTTTTAATTTATCGTCCTTCGGAATGGGGTTGCAAGTCCGCCCAGTTTAATTTTATGTGCGTCCTGAATGTGTGGTATCAAGTGGTCAACTCTCGTGTCTGCTAGAGGACGAGTATTTGAAAACAGTTTTGATCATAAGCTTGGTAACCATCACATTGCGAATTATATCAGATCAGCATAGCAATAACCGGCGAGTTTTTGTTCCAATGGTACATGGCTACGGGGACAAAACTACTATGCATGACCAGAGGGTTTTATATGGTAGCAACGATCATCACCAGTACAATGAGCTCACTCACGCTGTTAGTGGAGTTATGACTGCCTTTGCTAGATGGGTTGATCTTAGATATCATATCCAATTGAATTTAAATTCCCTTAATCCTTTCCTTATTTTACCACAACCTAGAAGAAGTTTGTAGGCTGCTTAATGGTTAGCAGAAGGTGGGGAGAAATAAATACTCAATTTTATATAAGTTTAAGTTAAATTTATAGAATTTAAGTATCTTTACCATCGAGTTTGGATGGAAACGTTTTTTTTTTTGTGACAGAAGAAATAAATACTTTATTTTTGAATTTTTGAATTTTATTAATAATTTTTTTTACAATTTTTTTTTAAATAACGGGTATAGGTGTCAGATGTGAACTAGATCTAGCACAGTCAGTTAGATTATGGGTTCCAAGCAGTATATCAGCATTGTTTGTAGATTGACGGTATATTTTAATTAACTCCAGCAATAAGAGTTAAATAAAATCTACTTAAATCGTTCATCCATTTCTACCTTAATTACCATTCTATCCCCAAGTTCGACCTTCTTTTTACTCCGTTTTTTTTCTAAATTTTAACCGTACCACAACACACAGATGATACGAGCAGGCATGTTAACCATGGGCCTCCCAAAACTCTTTGCGGTCTAACAAATTAGAGTTGTTTTTCAATTTTCTAGGTTGTATCAGCCAATTTCTGAATGGGTAAAATCTCCTTATCTCCTTTATCTTTGTTGCTTCTAATATGAATATTTCCTGATCCTTGAATAGTTTTTTATATATGCCACTTCTAAAAACTAGTAAAACTAGTGAGATCAGTAGTTTAGAGGGATTGTTACTCACGCCAAGGTCAAATCACTTGTGGTAACATTCTTTTATTCTATTAAGGCCCGTGAAAAGGTTAAATCATTATTGAGATATTTATTGCATCCGCTGTTTTTTCAGTGATGTTTTGTATTCATCGCATAAGTTTTTTTGTTAACATCGCATAAGTTGCCATAATCTTATACTGCAAATCCATTTCTACTTACTATGGTTTTTTGGTTTCACCCCTGAATACTTTGTACATTGTTTTCAATTTTACCCTGACAACAAATTAAACTTAACTTTTTTAATCTTTATAATAACATTAATTAGATGCTCCCTTTTGCTAATTTTATTGTTTTATTTTTCTTTGTGTATTTTTGAGTTTTATTTTAACATATCGATAATTCGTTAATCTTGTTTCTAAGAAATAATAATTTAATTAGTTTGTCTATGATTTTAAATTTATATTTTCAGGGAAAACCCTCAAGAACCTACGCAGTATTGGCATAAATATATTTTAAAGTATAGCAAACAAGCTTTAAAATATACATTTCTATAAATAATTTGTTAGCTTCTATATCGATTTTAAATTTATTCACATAGAACGTTCTGTTATCTAATTTCTTTTAGTTTGAGGGTTCACAACATATACCTACAATGTTGTAGAGTAAAGTTACACTTTTAAAACTATTATTTTTTTGTAAACAATATTTCAAATTTTCAGAAAAAGTACAAAACAAAAGATTTTTTTTTTGTAAATTCGAAATATCATTTTTACGGACCATAGTATAATCATGCATTATTGGTATTATACTATATTCCGAGGGGTAATAAGCTTCTAAAAAAAAGATAACATGACCTCAATAAAATAAATTAACTTGTTTCATTTCACATTGAAATAGTTAAGGTAGCCCGTATTATTTACATATTTGAAAAAAATTGTTAGTCATGTAACATAATTAATATTTTTGACAGTTAAATTTAATTATATATTATAATTTATTTTTTTATTTTATTTCTAGGTGAGTTCCTGGGTTACGTAATTATGACAAATTTTTTTTTGTCAAACGATAAGCCGCTTTATAGATGTATATTTGTAAGTAAATATATTTTTATAAATAAATTGGTCGATCAATATAGTTGGATATTTAATTTTTTTCTACGAAACCTGTATGGTAATAGATGCTTACACAGATGAAAATTGGCAAACACCCACAATCTTATAAAGTTTCAGCATAAGAATTTGTGATTTTATTTTTTGATTATTCTAATCAACAACTTTTTGTGTGACAACAATATTCAAAATGATTTTCTACGAAATTCGTTTCCATGCGGGCGAATTCAAACGCAAAATATTATTAGTCCCTAAAGCAATAAACATCTTAAGATTTTAGTTTTGATGTAGCAACATATTTGTGGTTTCATTTTTGAAATTTGCTTTCTAAAATATTTTATTTTTTTTTCTGGAAATCCACACCTTAAAATTGTAGAATTTTGACAGTTTTTTAATTTAATTTTAGATCTTGTCAAAATAAAAAAATGTATGAAAAAATTTTGAATGTCGATTGATTATCGGATTATCGAAATCGAATTTGATATTGAGAATTCATCTTGAATGTAAGATTTTTGTTAAAGGTTTTCAACAAATTTTTGCTGAATCTTTAAATGCGGTCCAATTTTGCAAGAAAAATTATGTGTACAGTGTACATGTTTTACAATATTTCAATTTAATGATATATTCTGAGCTATGAATATTTTTCAAATGTTTGGTTCTTGAGTTATTTAAAGGTCACTGATTCAACAGTACCATATTTTGTTATAGTTTAAACAATGAGTTAATAACATAATGAAGTCCATAACTAGCAAAACTACAGATTGGTATAACTTCAAGAAAATAAGGGCTTCTATTTTAAAATGTTAACCTCGAAATTATAAACTGGGAGGGAGAAGGAATTCTTTGGTTTGATATTATACATAAATGTCTTGAAATTAGAGTTCAGGGGGATCTGCAAGTGAACCAAAATATTTAGGAATTTGGTCCACAAGCTATTTATGCGATTTTTGTCGATTTTTGTCGATTTTTTGTCGATTTTTTCAAATTGGTATTTCGATAAAAAGTTTTTGAAAATTTTATTTCACAAACTAGCTGTTTAAGTGACATAACTATGTGACACAACAGCATGGAAAACTTTCAGAAATGAGACATTAGCTGGATAGAATGAAATTATAATCTTGCTCAAGTCAAGTTTTCGCGAGCATAGTACCTCTTGGTTGGTGATCTTAAGGTAAGTTTCAAGTGTTTTGTAAGAGGCACCTAAATTTCATAGCCGCTTTCTGCGGCTATTTGGTCGATTTTATGATGCTGATGAGCTTTTTTCATTTCCTTAATGATATCCCTGATATTAAGGATTTGATGGAGTTTCTCCAATTGTGGCTTGAGTTCTGTAAAAAAGTTGCCAATAATGTGGCTTATCTGGAATTTTTGGTTCTAATGCATTGAATTTCTAAATATAATTATCTGTGGAGCTGGTACTAGTCCAAAAACTGGACAAAGAGTGACCATTGTCTCTTTTCGTTGACTGATTCTATCGCTTTTGTAGCTTTTGTAGGTACTACGTCGCTTGAAGTTTGCAGTCGACGCATTTTGTATTTCTTTATGTGGTTGATTTCTTGCATCTTCCTTTCTTGTGAAATTCCAGATACTTGGTATATCTCGTTGTATGGTTTCAGTTTGACGGTGAAGGCCCATTTTGATGGAAATTGAACCATTGGGTGTCTTCTTTACTTACGATTAGATCCTTATATTACGTTTATTCTCGGAGAAAACTCGCACATGCCTTTATAGCTTAGTGCCAATTTTAGAAAATGTGAACGTAACAAAACATGGAAAGGTGGGGAAGGGAAATTATCATAATTTACCCTACCATCAAAACATGCATAACTATACCAAGGACGGGCTGTGATATTTAACAATATACTAACGCTGGCAAACTGAATGGCCAACATATGATAGCAACTTTGCTTGAAAAACTTCAAAGTGTAGTACAAGCCACTGAAAATTGTTGAATGCTTTAATTCGGGCACTGGTAATATATTAAGAGTCATTGCAACTGGAAAATTAAATCATAAAATATCTTCAGGGAGATCAAATTATAGACAGTATCATGCCCAAGACTTACACAAAGTATATAACTATATAAAAACAGACAAATTGCAAGCCAAAACTTTGAAAGAAAAATGGTGCTATCAAAATAATAGTCTAATAAGACTCAGTTCCTAATCCGGACGGAAACCCTTCCAAAAATTTAAAAATTATATTATTCGAGATTGAAAATAATCAGCAACCAATTTAAAATTGGGCCATTGATAATCACTGAAGTGATCAATAATCAACTGGCTTGGTTAGGTAAATTGCAAATTTATATTGATTGTGTCTGCTTTAAGATTGGCAGAAGGTAAATGTTTTATTCAACAGCTATAATTAAAGAAATATGATAATTCTCAAACCAAATAAAAAGCCATATAGGAGAAGAGTCCTGCTCAAAAATTTAAATATTTAAAAGGCATATTAAAAGGAAAAACTGCAGCATTAATCATGTATTTTAATATACTAGAGGTTATTCATATTGAAGCATTTCAAAAATTTGGCAGAGATATTGCAGCCAACAGAAACAGAAAACGCGTTCACAGAAAAGGTACATCGGAACCTTCATTTAGCAGTCATATATTTTGCAACACAACTCCCAACACATTTGAAAACTAATGAATTAATATATCCGATAAAGTTATTCGGAGACTCAAGGTATTGAGAACCAAGGCACCTGAAATATATATTTTAGTTGTACAATGGGAACAAGAAACCATAGAGCAAATTGTCTTTCAATTTCGAATTTAATGGAATTTTTTGGACAATTGCCGCAGTTCCAACGAGTTTTGCAATATACAAACTGCTCACCAAGTTTGAGTTCTTTCAATTATTTTGAAAATAGTTCATATATGACGAATTGGATCCAACTAAGCTTCTTGCAATCAACCCACACGACTTCTGCAATCATCGAAACGCAAAACTCGATTGATTGGCCTGAATCTGTTCAATACCTTCATTCCTCTATAAAAAAATATATGCGACTTGTGGAATAAATCTTTTTGGCTGCTACTTAATCCGATAAGCTCATCCATTTCATCCACATTTGTTCCTCACCAAGGTGATCGATACATACGTTGTTCTGTCCTTTTTATTGTTTTCCAAAACAAATGCATTCAAACAAAGACAGTTGAAGAAATATATAAGAAGGCTACTTGCTTTTCTGCAAACGACTCAATGCTATAGGGATTAAATTCCAATTTATTCTTATATAGATTTCTTCACATCGACTACCAAAAGGTTTTGTGGTTTTAGTTTTGACTCATATATTTTAGGCCATAATTTTTACCGATTGTTGCTTATCGTGGTCTCTGGAACCGGTTGCTCAACTGGTAACAAAACAATTTCAAGACACTTTTGGGCACCAATAGGTTCATTCAAATCTTTTACTATAAAAAATATAAAAATATCAAAATATAAAAAAAATAAAATTAAAAAAATACAAAAATATAAAAAATATAAAAAATATAAAAAATATAAAAAATATAAAAAATATAAAAAATATAAAAATACAAAAATATAAAAAATATAAAATATATAAAAAATATAAAAAATGTAAAAAATATAAAAAATATAAAAATTTAAAAAATATAAAAAAATAAAAAATATGAAAAATATAAAAAATATAAAAAATATAAAAAATATGAAAAATATAAAAAATATAAAAAATATAAAAAATATAAAAATATAAAAAATATAAAAAATATAAAAACGCTTCTATTTTAAAATGTTATCTCGAAATTATAAATGGGAAGGAGAAGGAAATTTCTTTAGTCGGAAATATAAAAAATATAAAAAATATGAAAATATAAAAAATATAAAAAATATAAAAATATATAAAATATAAAAAATATAAAAAATATTAAAAATATAAAAAATATAAAAAATATAAAAAATATAAAAATATAAAAAATATAAAAAATATAAAAATTTAAAAAATATAAAAAATATAAAAAAAATATAAAAAATATAAAAAATATAAAAAATATAAAAAATATATAAAATATAAAAAATATTAAAAAATATAAAAAATATAAAAAATATAAAAAATATAAAAAATATAAAAAATATAAAAAATATAAAAAATATAAAAAATATAAAAAATATAAAAATATAAAAAATATAAAAACGCTTCTATTTTAAAATGTTATCTCGAAATTATAAATGGGAAGGAGAAGGAAATTTCTTTAGTCTGAAATATAAAAAATATAAAAAATATGAAAATATAAAAAATATAAAAAATATAAAAATATATAAAATATAAAAAATATAAAAAATATTAAAAATATAAAAAATATAAAAAATATAAAAAATATAAAAATATAAAACATATAAAAAATATAAAAATTTAAAAAATATAAAAAATATAAAAAAAATATAAAAAATATAAAAAATATAAAAAATATAAAAAATATATAAAATATAAAAAATATTAAAAAATATAAAAAATATAAAAATATAAAAAATATAAAATTTATAAAAATATAAAAATATAAAAACGCTTCTATTTTAAAATGTTATCTCGAAATTATAAATGGGAGGGAGAAGGAAATTTCTTTAGTCTGAAATATAAAAAATATAAAAAAATGAAAATATAAAAAATATAAAAAATATAAAAATATAAAAAATATAAAAAATATAAAAATATAAAAAATATAAAAAATATAAAAAATATAAAAAATATAAAAAATATAAAAAATATAAAAAATATAAAAAATATAAAAAATATAAAAAATATATAAAATATAAAAAATATTAAAAAATATAATAAATTTAATATAATTTTTTTTTCAATTTTATTTTTTTTTATTACGACGAAGTTGTTACAACTCATTTAGCAATTTTTCTTTCTTATTTTAATTTTCTGACAGTTGGGCTATAACACAGTAGTTACTCCCATTGGGTCCAGTTCTTCCGGTTACATCAGCAACTTTCAGTCCTGCGAACTAAATCAAGCGGCTTCGTTCTTTTTAGCCGTCTTGTATCTATGTATATTATCATTTCTTATAAATCAAGGTGCATTGACAATTCATCGTAGTACTTTGTTTTGGAATGTTTGTCTAATCTGAACATTACTGTTCTTTGTGCATCCCCATTGCTGGATGCCATAGGTCCACACAGGTTTAAGTATTTGCATGTATAAAAGTAGCTTATTGTGAATTGTAGGCTCACTGTTTCTTCCAATGAGCCAATACATTTTTCTGAACTTTATATCCAGTTCTTGCCTTTTTTCGACACTTGGTGTCGAGCATCATACCCAGGTATATTGCCGGGTTCGCATATGGTATTTCCTGTCTATATATGTAAATAGGTAGGTGATAAAGTTTTAGATAGTTGAAGGTTGTGTCAACTGATTTTAGCTCATTCAATTTTATTTTCTAATTTTTTTGTCCAGCAGACAATCTCATTTGAAGTGTGCTGTTATTTTCTGGTTGTCTCTTCGATTGTACTTCCAACCGCCAAAATTGCTGTATCATCCGCAAAGGTTGCAATATCTGTTTCTCCAGTAAAAGGTATATCATTCGTATAAAGCAAATACAATAATGGTCCCAGCACGTTCACTTGTGGTACTCCTGCTTCAATTCTCTTGAGTGGTGACAACTCTCTGTCATATTTTACTCTGAAATATCTCCCTTCATTGTATGATTTTAATATCAACGACTGCTTAGGGAAGTCGCGATGTAATTTATATTTCAGTCTTCTATCCCAGACTCGGTCAAACGCCTGGTCAACATTAGGGAAAACTTCAGATCATACCTTTTTGTTTTCAAGCGTCTTCTCAATCACGTAGTTACTCTGTGTACCAGCTGTATGGTGGAGTGTTTTTCTTTGACACCAAATTGGTGAGATGGTAACAGGTGTCTTTCTTGAATCAGAGTTTCATCCTTTTGAGGAGTATTATTTTCGAACATTTTGGACAATGATTTTAATACAAATGTAGGCCTGTAAGACGTTTTTTCATTAGGTGGCTTATTAGGCTTGTGTATCATAAAACTTCTGCTATTTTCCGTACTGAGGAACATATTCTACTCTAAACGCTGTGTTGATTATGTGTAGCATCTTCTTAAGGCATTTTTCTGGCAACTTTTTTATAACTTTTCCTGTAATATCTTTAGGGCTTTTGGCCTAAGTACCATCTGCTTGTTTGCTTGGTGACATCTACTCTTTGGGTCATTTTAGCTCTTTTGTATAACTTTCCATAAAGAGGAATCAGTTTCTTTGTGGCCAGAAAGACATTGAATATTTATTGTAGCTTACCGCTTTCTATGCTTTCTATTGCTCGATTTCTATGCCAGATTTTACGAGTTTTTCGCTTTTATTTGACCAAGTTTCTTATTTCCTGTGTATTTGTTTCATTCTTGTGAGGTTTATTTTTGGCAGGAGGAGTGCTTTTCCATGCTGTGTTCTGAATATTGCTATGATCAGCTCTACTTCTTTTTCAAGTTGTGTTTGGTTTTTAATTGGGACTTGAAGATCAATACTTTCCTCAATTAACAGTGCGAAGCTTTCGCAATTGGTCTTTCCGCTTGCTAACCTTGGTGGCTTTTCTTTCTCTATTATTGATTGTTTCACTGATCGTAAGTATGATTGGAGAATGACCTGAAGATAAACCTTTATTATTTTTAATATGGATATAATTTTCTGAAATACCTTTAGCTATGAAGAAGTCAATCACTTCTGGTATTTTGTTTGCGTTCGTTGGCCAATAAGTAGGAATACCACTTGAATGAAATCCGCAGTTTATGTGATATCCAGCTTGCAAAAATTCTCTACCTTTAGGTGATATTAGTCTTGAAACCCAATGATTATGTTTGGCATTGAAGTCTCCTCCTATGATGAAATTTGAGCCCATCATTTTGAACATTAAGAGGTAATCACCCTTTTTAAGTTGATGCTTTGGTGGAAAATATATCGAAGCAACCCGCAGTTTTCTCTGATGAAGATAGTTGCTCCAGCCTAGCTCTTTCTGCTGGATGTATAGAATGGTAACAAAAATAACTTTTTAATTTTTCATAATACTTTCTAGTGAAATGGCTCTCTGCTATTAGGCATATATCAATTTTACCAGTATTCGAAAAGACTTCAATCTCTGGAGGATCCTGTAGAAGTCCATTAGCATTCCAGGTTAATATTGTTTAGTGAGGGATCAGATAATTCAACTTTTTTGATACAAATCTGGTTTGATTTTTCCTTGATGTCCTACTTGCTGATCAAAATTAACTTGTCTTTTGTTTAGAAACTCTATATTTTCTTCGATTTTAGAGAGGCGGTTGTCAATATCATTTAGGGTATTTTGCATTGTTGTCATAGCTTATTGAATTCCATTATTCTGATCTGAAGGCCCAGGTAGTCCTTGTCCTGCTGCTTGCGAGTATGGTAATCCCTCTGTTATTTCCGCACTATGGAACGTAGTGACACTTTTTGTCCGGATTTCTTTTTCTTTCGTTCCTCTCATTGGCTGGTTTTTGTTTTCCCTATTTCGCATGTTTTGCAGTGTTTTGGCTACTTCATATCCACTTTAGCTAGCAGGGTGGGTTCTCTGGCAGTTTGCACATTTTGCTGGAGTGTTCTTATCAATCTCGCAGTTTTTTGAATCATGGTTTCCCGCACATTTTACACATCTGGTTTCACGATTGCAATATTTTTGCGTGTGGTTATATGCCTGACACTTTTTGCATTGTAGTATGATCCCTGTCATTTTTTTGAATGGCTTCAATCCGGACAAACATTCCCAAGATGTTCCTAATATTAAATATATTCACAATTTTTTCTGAGTTTGCAAAGGTCAGAGTGAATAGTGGTACCTTTATTTTGTTAACAGTACTCTCTCCGTTTTTGGTAGGCTCCCTTCCAGTTTTAAACATATTAACTGCATCTAAGACCATTAAAATTTTTCTTTTGGGATCTTCAATTATCTCATCTGGCGTGCATGTTTTTGTCTTCATATGTATACCATTGGAAACCTTTATCATTCAATGCAGTTAAAAGTTTTTTATAACCGTCTGGATCAGGCATATTTACCCTCCAAACATTGTTGTTTAGCGATACAAGCTTATACTCTTTTTCTGTCACGTCTTTCATTAAAGCTTGGATAACGGTAAATTTATCAACATGTGTGATATTGATTGGTGGTGGTGGTTTTTCTTTCTTGATCTTGCTGATAGTTGGTAATTGGTTTACTTTTGCTCCCAATGTGTTTACACTGGTGTTCATTTCTGGAGACGACTCAGTTTTCCTTTTACTGGAAGAATTTACTTCTTGTGTTTTTTACATTTCTAAAGCCCTTTTTGATTTTCTCATTGTCTAATTAGTTTCTCTTTCTAAATCTTCCACGTCGGTTTGGTACTCGATTGGATTATCATATATTATTTTTTATATATAAAAAATAGAAAAAAAATATAAATAATATTTTAAAACTACAATTCTAAAATTTATATAAATTACAAATTTACGAAAAAAAAAATATTTACCACGAAAATTAAATGAAATAACCGTTAAACTGACAAAAAACGTTATTGTAATAAAAAAAATCCAAATTGATGTACCTCCTCCAAGCCGTGCTATCCCAAACCAACATATTATAAAGCAAATAAATTAGCTTATTGCTAAGACGGTCTTATCATTTTATTCTAGTCAAACAAAATACAAATTTGTACATCAAATTTGCATAACAATGAAGACATTTTTTTATTTTTACGCACATCAACAACCGTTATATGGGGTAGATAGACGTTACAAAAAATGTATTTAAATTCTAAATCGTGTCTCAACAATAAAATGATGAATGTGAAATAATATATTTTATGATCCTTTCATTAAATATTTACTTGTATATTCATCTTATTTGATTGTTTGTTTCAATTTTTATTTTAAGACGATTAAGATTCATAAGATTCTCTCTTATTACATTTAAATGTTAAACCTATTATGTGAATATTGCCAATAGAAATTTAAATATGAATAGAAGTGGGTGTATTAGTCACTAAATTATATAAATAAGAAAAAAACGTTTACAGGGTTGTTCGAAATGATATATTGAAATGGCTTACCCAATTTTCAATGCTTATGGATCACCCTGTTTTGTGTTGTTATAAAAATAGTTATTTATTGAAATCAAGATCATAATCGGATGAAAGCGTTCTACGTGGAAAATTACTGAGAATCGACTTTAATTGTTTTTAATTACAGTCACATTTCTTGTGAAAATCACAGTGAAAGCGATAAGCTTTTGTCGTCGATCTGATTATGTTGCAGCTTCGTATATAAAGATAATTTTGAAGAATTTATCAATCTTATCGGTAGTTTCGTAATATACAGCCCTTTTTCTGCTATGATTAATTTTAGTTACATGTTAAATTTTGGTAGTTCACCGACATTTTTAAATCTTTTGTCAACAAATAACATTGATGTGATAACGTGATACTTTGGTAACTATGGTTACACTACATACATGATTATTGCTTTATGTGTATTGCCCAAGGTAATTAGATTTTAAAAGGTATAACATATATTTCTGCCATCATAACCATATTTTTATAAACAAACCAGATTTCTAAGAACGTTTTAAGAAAATAAAAAAAAAACATTTTTGAATGAAAAACCCTAATTGAAATTAAATAAAAAAAAAAAGTTATATATCTTTTTGTGGGATTTAGAAAACATTCGTTGAACGAGTTTAGACCATGCTTTTGGTAAAATCCAAATTTAATGAGAATTTTTACAATATATTTGGCTTATGATGTTTCAATTTTTTATTGAATTTATCTTAAAGCTTAAATAAAAAATTTGGCTTAAAGCTCTGTCTTGCGGTTTTTCTTAAAAGTCAAAATGGGATTCAAGAACATTTACATACTTAGAATTTGCGGTTTTCAACGTCTAGTATAAAAAAATAATCGTTGCAATTATTTAATTCAAGCTTTTTCAAACGTTTTAAAGCTTTTTGCTAACACATACGCTAATTAAAGTGTTTTTAAGTGCAGTCCTAAGTTCTATTTTGCAATAGATAAAAGACATTTCGCTATTAAAAAAACTGTTAATAAAACTTAGGGCACATATAAAGCCACTTGAAACTTAAAACATTAACAATTCAAGTTTAATTCGCCAAAATCTGTAAACTTTTAACAAAAAGCGTTTTAAACTTTAAATGCATCATCAGTGCAATGATTAACTGTATCTTTATTCTGTAGGAAACTGTTTTTCTAAATCGCTCAATTATTTCTTAGCTGTTGAGGCCAAATTTTATCCGTTAAATTCGAGAAGTTTGAAAATCCAAATAACCAAAACCTGTAATAATGATCCGATTGAGGTCCATGATACCTCTAAGAATAGGTTATGTTGAGCACATAAACTGCTTCAATGGTTTGTTGAACCTTTTAAACACAAACTGATACGAAACTTATAAAATTAGTTTAGATGAAGTGACTTTTGATTAATTTTCTTTTACTGAAAGCTTTCATAAATATAAATTTCAATTCCCTAGTAGGAAGATGTCATTTCAAAGCTTTCCCAATATATTATTCAAAAAGCTTCCCCTTAAACTTTTTTAATCGTCCAAAGTTTTGAAACCGAAAAAGTTTAATATTGATTAATTTATTATTTTGAATAATCTGACGATTTGAAGCTTTTTAAAAACAAAATATTGCATGTGGAAATATTGCATGGATGAAACAAGGACCCATCTCGTCATATCTAAAACGACAGAGGAGAACCGGCTCTAAAGATTAAAAAATAATCAAGGGCGAGTACTATGCAAACTTATGGCAACGTTTAAGGGATGAAACCGAGCCAAAAACTCATTTGGCCGCATTTTATTCTATTTGCCAGATGTAGCGCCTCTCCCTCTTTTTCCGATTTTTTTGTATTTTCTTTGTCACGATAAGTTCTTTTGAGAACATTGTCGTAAAATTAAATTTGCCTCCAGGTATTTAAAGGTGGTCAATCGATGAAGCATTCATTGGTCGCCCAATTATAAATTTACCGGAATCAACAATCGATATTATCAATGCGATTTGGAAGTATTTTCAAAAGTCGTAAATTGAGCACCGTCCCTATTAGTTTGGTGTAAGTAAACAGAACACGTATTGGTTAGCAAAACTTTGCCATACCCTCATCCTACAATGCATATAAAATTAGGTACAACAATAGGAAGAGGTGAGAACTTCTAATATTTACGGTCTTCTGCACATGAAAAAAAAATATGGCGCATAGTGAATAGACGTGTTGTGTGTCTCTTTTAAAAATAATTTAATTTATTATTTTACTGTGTAAAATTTCCGTATCTGTAAAATCTGTGTAAAATACTCATATTTATAACGCTTAATACGGCAATATTTTAAAGTTATCTTTTGTCTATTCACTTCACTAGTAATATGTGTCTACTAATTGTAAGTTTATTAATTTTATTCACTTCACTTATAGTAACCCAAGTAAAACTAATTATACGTTTATTATTATTAGGTTTAATTAATTAGAATTTGATGTTTTTTTTTATAATAATAATACAATTTTTAATAGTTATGAATTTATAATAATTTGTTTTAATGAATTTTGCACATCACCACTGACTGATTCGTTTTTTTAAACTAAAAACTTCCTTCTTTGCTTTCTTACTCCACAAGACCGATATTCTTGACTGTCCCGTTTTTTTATTGCCATAGCCAACGAGCGCAATAGAAAAACGGGTGATGCATTTTATTCTGATTTTCATATTGACCAAACGCATATCAGTATGAATGTGCACCAATTACGAAGAGTCACCCTGTTTGACTTTAATTTGTCCACTGCACAAAATACGGAATTATGTTTTGTTGTTGTAAGATGAGTGGAGACACAAAACATAATTATTCTGAATATAGATGGCAGTGTAATCATTAAGATTAAATGACATTGTTACAACGCACAATTGCAATAATATTAATTGTCGCCTAAGTCAATTAAAGTGAAAGTGTTGTGAAAGTGTTGTGAAAGTGTTGTGAAAGTGTTGAATTATTTAAATATGAATAATTCTAACCGCTACATATTTCTAATATTCCTTTTAATCTATAAACTGATTCCATTTAGTGATATTATTATCACTAAATTTTTGTAAATACAAAAATAACCAAATTGTGCGTTTGTGTCATGGCGCTTAATACTAGTGAAATCGTGTCAATTGGGATGCAAAAATTGATAAACTTAATGAAATTATCAATAAAAATCAAAGCAAAATGATGGAATCTGTAAAGTCTATAAAAACTTATGTTTGTGAAGAAATTGATGGATTACTTAGAACGAAATAATATGGCTAATGATCTGGTGGTTACTGGTATACCTTGTTTCAACAATGTGAGTGTACTCGATATAGTTGGACGTATCTGTAAAATTTTAGAAGTCAAGGAAAAAACCACAATTAGAAGTGTTTTTCGACCATTTCGACAACATGTATCTAATTCTAATAAGTCATCTATCATTATCAAATTTAGGACTAGAGAGGACAAGCTGTTCTTCTATAATAAATACATCAAAATCAGTAATCTAAATTTATCTTACAGTTGTGTAAATTCTCCCGCTAGAGTTTACTGTAATGATGGGCTGACAAAACGAAACTCTACTATTTTGCATCGTGCTAAAATGTTAAAAAATTTAAATAAAATAGCGAAAGTGACGACAAAAACGGGTGTGTTTTTGTAACGCTGTTAAATAAGTCAACGCCTTATGTTATCAAATCTGTTGAAAATCTGAATGTCTTAGTTGACCAACAATAGCAAAATTCATCATCGCAACCTTCATCTGATCATGCTAAACTGGTAGTAGTCAAAGTAAATCAAATCAACTCTCAAGCTATCCTTTAACCTCGACCTACTCATTATACTGAAAATTTAACACGAAATGAGTGCATTTAAAATGAAACAACGTCGCTACCATCAACAGTTGCTGATAAAATCGATTCATTTGTGGATGAAGTGTTTGAAAATAATAGCGGGAAGGTAAAAACCAGATTAAAATCTAAAACATGTGATCCGGTTTCTGAGTACAAATTAAGATCATCTAAAGACTAGAGTTTCACTGTTAGCTAAGTAAAATTAAATTTGATTTTTATCCTGTTTATTTTTGTTCCGGTTTATATTTTTAAAATTCATTGAGTAACAATTTTATTGATTTTTAATGACAGTCGAGAATTTTTTAATTTTTTGCTTTTATTCTTGTTACTTATTTTATTATTATTTTTATTTTTACTGCTATTTATATTTATATTTTCATTTAACATTTATTTTAATTTATTTTCAAGTTGGTCTGTGCTGTGATGTGTCAAAAAAAATTTTGTTTTTTTGTTTGTGTTCTTTGAACCGTTGTTGATGTGGTATCTTGGAGATGGTGTCGGATAATTCGTTTATGTCGAGACCAATATCTACCAATATTGCTAATTGTGTCATGAAATGCTCAATTAATCCTACCTTTGATTGTATCAAAATGGCTTATTTCAATTCGCGCAGTTTGAATATGGATGATAGATTTGCTGAATTTGCATCGTTACTAGACCTAATCATTACTAAGGACTCTACCAAAATTGAATGACTTATACAACTGGGTGTATCGATTTTTGATCATGATTTTATCTATCTATCGTATATAATGCCTGTGGCAAAAGCTCCAATTTCTGCGTTTCAATATAGATCCCATAAATTCATTAATCTAGATGCCTTGGCTTATGACTGCGTGAATATACTTTGTGATTATATTTTTCAGACCGACTTAATTGATCAGAAGGTTTCGATATTTAATACACATCTTTTGAGCTTGTTTGATAAACTTATTCCTATTAAAACCTTTGTTGTTCCTAAACAAACGACGCCTTTATGGTTCAGTGTAGAAATTAAAATTGTGATAGTTGGTAAAGAAACGTACTATAAACGTTGGAAGCCATGTTAAAAAGCTAATTAGATCTGCGAAGTCAAAATATCTTAATAAAATGCTTGACTACAATTTATCTCCAAAAAATTTGTGGACCAACAACCGTAACCTTGGTCTTTCTAATGATGTTGATGTAATAACTCTTCATTTCTCAGCTAATGAAATTAACAATTGGTTTGCTAAAACTATCTCTAATGGCAATAATATTGATAACAATAGTACAAACAATATCGACAGGCCTAGAAATGGTGACATAAATATAGCACACAAGTTAAGCTTCTATGCTAATAATGAAATTGCTGTGCAACTAGTTGTATTGCAAATTAAATCTAACTCCGTTGATTCTAGAATATATTTTACCAATTCTTTGCCATTTAATTAATAGTTGTTTAGATAAATCGCGATTTACTTCTCATTTGAAAATTTCAAGAGTTGTGCCAGTTGCAAAGTGTTCAAATCCTAAAGATCTCATAAACCTAAGACCTATTAGCATATTACCTATGTTGTCAAAAGTTCTCGAAAAAGTCATGTGTGATCAAATGGTTCGATATTTAGAAAATAATAATATGATTGATAGATTTCAATCTGGCTTTAGGAGTAAACACAGTACAGCTACAGCGCTACTAAAAATAACTGATGATATTTCTGTTGCTCTAGATAAAGGTCATGTTGCATTATTAGTGTTACTTGACTTTTCAAAGGCTTTTGATTCACTAAATCATAGCAGTTTGCTTGTTAAATTGGAGGCACATTTAAATTTTTCACCGCAAGCAATTAAATTGATTGGAGAGTTCCCCAAAGATCGATTCTGTTTATGCTTTTTATCAATGATATCACTTCCGTAATTAAATATTGCAACTATCATATGTATGCTGATGATATACAAATTTATGCAAGCAATTAAGTTGATTATATTGAACATATTACCGATTTTGTTAATGCTGATATTAGAGCAATCTCTAATTGGGCTTTGATTAATGAATTAAAGTTGAATTATTCCAAATCTCAAGTTTTACATATCAGTTCTCATAATCTGAGTATTACATATCCAGCTGTGTATATTGGTAATGATGTTGTGCCATATGTTGATAAAGCACGTAACTTGGGATTCATTATGAACTCGAAGTTCACTTGGAACTCACATGTAAGCCATATTTGCTCAAATATTTACGCTGGGTTGAGAAGGTTATCTAAATTTAAAAATTCCACTCACACAAAAACTAAAAAAGCACTAGTTCATTCACTACTTATTACTCATCTGACCTATGCCGATATAGTTATGGGTTCCATAAGTTATGAACATAGAAGAACACTTAATGTGGCTTTTAATTCTATTACAAGATGTGTATATAGTTTATCTAGATATGATCATATTACCCCATTTTATAAAAATGTATTAGGTTGTTCTTTTGATAATTATCCGAGTTATAGGCAATGTGTATTCCTGTTTAACATTAGGTATAGGCATTCTGTTGATTATTTAAATGATAAAGTGCAAACAAGAATTTTGGAAAGAAATCCATCTATTATTTTACCCCGGTTTAAAACCGTGCTTAGAGCAAAATCATTTTTTATTTTTGGGGCTCAAACTTGGAATAGCCTACCCCTTACTCTAAAGCGTATTACACGTCTACACCGGTTTAAAAAAGAATGTTTGAAATACTTTTCTCTTCTTTAATTAAGTTATTAAGTTAAGTTTTTGGCATACGTGCAGACTACATACCAACCCTTAAAAAATTACTTTATTATTATCATTTCTATTATTATTATTATTATTATTACTATTAGTATTATTAACATTATTATTTTTATTATCATTATTACTATTATTATTATTTTTATTACTATTATATTGATATTATTTTTACTTTATTATCATTGATATGATTTTTAATCTTAGGCTTAGTTTTTTATTCAACAAATTTTTATATTAATATTTGTTTTTTGTACATATTTTATGGACTTTAAAGTCTGATGTATAAATTTTAACCGGAAATAAATAAAATAAAAAAATAAAAGCAAGACCAAGAAGCAATTAGACGATATATTGCTCGCTACCTCGATATGAACAGCCTTGGTGCACCTTACAAGGCACGCAATAGTCCATTCCGACACCAACAAAGAAATAGGAGTGTCTCACGCGAGCTGGCGGTAGATCTCCCATTAATTGTTGTTAAAATTTTGGCCTGTATCTAATGCATTTGATACATTTGTGTATCATTTGTCTTGTATAACATTCCTGGCACGTATAATCTAATACCTTCGGAACGATAGACTCACCAACAGACCGCATCCGGCATATAAATATTTAATATGTAGATCTGACATAATTAGTCTTACCACTGAATCGCTACACGGTAAAATTGCTGTATGCTTGGTGTTCTAGTTCACAACAGATTTCGACCTCTTTTAACTCGTCACGAACTGCATACATCATTCCAAAAGCGAATCGTCCCATTTTAGATCTATTAGCCATAAACTCTGAAACAAAATTTTGACTCGTACGGTCAGCGGTGATAACCATCCCAGAGGGTCGAATATCTTGCTGGCTTCCGACAGTAATGTTTGCTTGTTGTATTTTCAACATTTGAAAAATTGAATGCGCCTAAGTTTAAATTCCACTTTAGTCCCAATACTTTGGTTTCATTTTCAGTTATATGCTTCTCGATATTGGATTCTTGTAAATTTAAATCAAATGACTTCCCTGACCTTTATCATTTCATACTTCTCATTAGTTCCTGTCATTAGATCATCTACATACCTATCAGCTTGAATTGCAGCAGCGGCTATGGGATATCTAATTCTATTTTGTTGTGCTGCTTATTCAATGCATCTTATGGCTTTAAATGGCGCAGACGCTGTGCCATACGTTAAAGTCTTCAATATAAATTGTTTGATTGGTTCATTGGTATCGGTTGTTCACTGCACCCTTTGGACCTTCGTATCATCCGAGTGGACCCAAACTTGCCGATACATTTTTTCTATATCACGTATTGGTATTTACGGAAACGCAGTAAAATTTCCAAAAGAGATGATTGAATGTGGTTGGTGGGTCCTGTCATCAAAAATCGTTCAGATACCCCTTACATCCTTTGATGACACATCAAATACAACCCTTAACTTAGTACTTTTATTAGTTTCTTTGATAATGTCATGATGTAGTAAAAAATGGTCGTCCCGGTTGATGCATTCATTTATCTCTGTGCCCTAGTTGTTGATATTCCTTCATGAAGTTGTGATACATCTGCTTGAACTGACGATTGCGTAAAATTTATTTTCTATCACCTTAAGCCGCTGTCTTGTTGCGAAGAAATTGGATCCAATTGGAAGCTAAATTCTCTTTCACCGGTAATCTCACTATGAATTTCCCATCTTCACTCGTTTGCGTTGTTTTTTCAAACAAACCAATTTTGACAATGTAGCTTTTCTTTAGTGAGATCTCTAATTGCTGAAATACTCGATTTCCCAGAACCTGCGCAGTGCACCAGCAACTTCCATGGTAACATTAAGATTGACTACTTTGCTTTTTGTGTTCTCATCTGCCATTTGCCCTCCAATGACCCAACCAAACCTTGTACCTTGAGTAAAAAATCGTGGCGACAGCTCAAGTTGCTTGACTTTTATTATTGTAGAGAACACCTCAAATCCCAGTAACCAGAAAAAGATCAATGTGATCATTTTCATTAAATTTCGGACCAACCAAGTACATAGATTTAATCTTGTAGAGTTCCGCACAGCCTATATCTTGGATGCAGGGTGTAACGTTGTAATTCTTCCCACCAAATAAGCTTGTACCCTTGATCCCGGTTCTGCATGTGATGTCGCAACGACCTCTAATTGCTCTAATGCCCCTGGTACGTCCTAAGTTAGATTGTCCCAAGCCACTCACCCTCACATGTCCTCTTGTAGGTTAGGTTAGGTTAGGTTAGAGTTGCTGCTAAGGCACACTTAGAACGGTGACGGTCCTCTGTGATACCAAAGGTTCCTATTCTCCTTTCACCTTCATTGGAACCATTCAGAGCTACTTATGTAGCGTAAGATACCTCGCAATTGCAGTTCTCGAGATCCATAAGGCCATCGAAATAATACTTGCCCAGATGTTTGTACCTCCTGTAAGCTTGCACCGGGCATGAGCAGAGGAAGTGGCTCGCAGTCTCTTGCTCCTCCTCATCCATACAGCTTCTACAGAAGTCATTTGCCATTGACACAAGCCTCCTCGTATGCTCCCCAATGAGGCAGTGTCCTGTGAGCGCCCCCCGACTATACTTAAGTCAGGTCTACGTAGGGATAGAAGTGTTTTGGAGTGCTTTAAGTCAAGTTTTGGCCAGATTTGCTGCACTACATTGCATGTTATGGTGTTATTCCATTTCTTCTGTGCCGAAGCTATCGCCTCCTTTTTAAGCGCCCTAAAAAGCGCTGCTATAAGGCCCCCCCAAATTTGCCCTTTCTGGTTTCAATTGGAGAGTTGTACCTTTCCTTGCCAGTTTGTAAGCCTTGCAGTTCCCCAGAACGTCCGAGTGACCGGGGACCCAGAGTGACCGGGGACCCAGACTATCTGGATATTCTCGATATTCTCGTTAAGAGAATTTCGGCATTTCAATGCCACCACGGACGTCAGAGAAACTGATTCCAACGACTTGATTGCCGCCTGACTGTCTACATATATTGTTATATCCCTTGTGGGTATGACATTATGCATCAACCAAGTCAGCGCTTCCTCAATCGCTACCACCTCTGCCTGGTACACACTGCAGTGATCAGGACGACGAACGGATATATTCACATTTAATTTGTCACAATAGACTCCAGCTCCGACTTTGCCGTCTAGTTTGGAGCTGTCAGTGTAGAATTGTATACTTCCCGTTTCGGCTGTTGACCTGTTCCCTCAGGATTCCTTTGAGCCGATAAGGGTCCGGAAGCCTTTTTCAAAGCATACAATCGGTATTGTGTAGTCACTATTCACCAAGTCTTCCTTAAGCGAACTGCCAATCGTCGAGTGGCCCGTTTGTAGACATTTCCACTCAAACACGGCAGAGAATAGTGCAGCCGTAGTTGCCGCTCTCTGCTTACTAAAGCTTTTGATAGGAAGAAGGTACAGCATAGCCTCCAGAGGACATGTAGGGGTTGTCCTCAGTGCCCCGCTTATAAGCAAGCAAGCCGTTATTTGTACCTTCTCTATCATATTTTTATAAGTTTTTCTTGTCTAGTGCTGGCCACCACACACTCACCCCACACATCAGAATCGGTCTGATGTGTGGGGTGAGTGAAAAGCCAGTGTACCAGCTCTGGTCTTAGACCACATCTCGTACCGACGGCGTTTCTACATGAGTACAGAGCCATGGTAGACTTCTTTACTCTCTCTAAAATATTGGACTTCCAATATAGCCTACTGTCCAAAATTATACCCAGAAACCTTGCCTTGTCAGTAAAAGCCAGTGCCATACCTTTTATGGTAGGAGGGGCGACTACCGGAATTTTATATTTCTTGGTGAAGAGTACAAGCTCTGTTTTGGGTGGATTTATGCCCAGCCCACGTTTGCTGGCCCACTTTGTAATGATTAAGAGCGCGTGTTTCATGACTTCCCTAATCGTGCTTAGGTACCTACCCAAGATCACGATCGCTACGTCATTTGCATACGCTATCACCCCTATTCCCTCCCTCTCCAGTTTTAAAAGTAGTCCATGGATTACTATGTTCCAGAGAAGAGGTGATAGGACACTTCCTTGCAGAGCTACTCTAACTACTCGCCTCTGGTGGATTCCCCTACCTCTGCGTTAACAATCCTGCATTCTAGCATCTGATTTATCAACCTCCTTAAGGAGTAGTTCACATCTAAGAAAGTCAGTCCTTCCTGAACTGCTTCCGACCTGACATTGTTAAAGGCGTCCTCTATATCGAGAAAGGCTACCATACTGTTCTTTTTCGAATTTTACCACAGAAAAGTCTCCAAGATCTCCTCTGCGCCTTCCATAATTCCTTTTTATACTTTTTAAGGTGCTCCTTATAGGAGTCCCAATCCTGAGTTTCTCTAGAGCCTTTTGCTCTGTTGAATGCTTTCCTACACCCTATTCGAAGGATTCCCCTTAAACCACCATACCGGTTTCTGTTTCCCCTTAGGTATTCTCTTGGGGCAAGCAGTGTCCAAGGATTAGTTAAAGGCGCTTGTGATTTCCTCCAACGGGAAATCCAGCTCCTTTTCTGTGGCTGAGGACCTCGGAGCATCGGTCGGTAAGAGTCATACTAACACATCCCCGTATTTGTTCCTGTTAGTCCTTCTAGGATTCCTGAAGGCTTTCCGGCTAACAGGGTGAATGTCATTATTAAACGTCACGTACCGATGGTCCGAAAAGGAGAGTTCCTTCGCCACCCTCTATTCTTTGACCATATGTATAATGAAGTCTGATGCAAAGGTAACATCCAGTACCTCCTGCCTGTATATTTTCAATTAGTCTGTCAATTTCATCTTCAACTTGCATAGATCTTCTTATTTGCACTTGAAGTTTAAAATTTTCATTTAACAATTTACGAAAAGGGTTCCAAGTGGTATTCCTGTTGTAAAATCTTGGTGATATTTCTTTTTTAATAATAGAGTTTTGTTTAACCATATTGAAAGTCGCATTTCAATAATTTTTTGGCTGCTTTGAACAGTTCTCTTCCTTTTGGTGTTGTAATTCTGGTGTCTCAAAAAGTGTTTTTTTTGCGTTGAAGTTACCGCCAATAATGAATCATCGTTCCAAAGAGTGATACAGTTCTTCGTATTCTTCTTCTTTTTAAGTTATAGCGTGGTGGACAGTACCTTTATAGCTAGGGTTCTTACATCTTTGTTCTTTGTTTGAATTGTGATTGTTGTCACTTGCATGGACACAGTTTTAACTTTCAGTTCTTCATGGTGTTTTATATTATCATGTAAGATGCTTACCAGCATATTTGACACATCTTGTGTCACGCCTGCAATATGTCTGGGTATGATTATAACTTTGACATTTTCTGCATTGAATTGGTTTTTATTGCCCGAATATTATATATAATTTGGATGTTTTCTTTATTGCAAACGTAAGCATATAGATCGGTAGTCCCCTTCTTACCATTTCGTGGCTTCCTTTATCGCTTTCACTTCTGTTTTTTTATCATATTGACAGCATCCTGAATATCTAAACCTTTATGCTGTAACTCAGCTATTAAATCATTGCTTTCACAGATATGGTGTAGCCCTCTAACCATAAACTTAATTCGTCTAGCTTGCTTATCTTCATAAGTATACCACTGAAACTTGTCAGCGTTAAGCTTCATGGTAAGTGTACGGTACGTTTCTGGTGGGTCTGTACATTTAATTTCCAGACATCGTTGTTTAATGCTACTAGCTTGTAATCTTTATCCGTGATATTTTTCATCAAGGCGTTGAGAGTAGGGTAGTCTTCGACACCAACTATATTAATAGGTGGTGGCTGAGTTATTTTCTCGGGTTTATGATCTTTATTGATCTCAGTAGTTGCATTACCCGATACGGATGTCCGGGTTACTTGCTCAATATTTTTTGGTTGGTTTTGGTGTTCTTTCTGCTGAGTTTTATCATTACTTGTGTTGGGTGCTGCTTGTCCAATATATTCTGGCGATGATTCTGCTTTTTTGTTGTGGGCTTGCTTTTTTCAATGCCCAAGCAGTTTTTCTTGGTGGCTCATCTTCGTCAGTAACTTCCATATTTATTATTACTCTTTGTTTTTAGGTTTTTTTGTTGAGTGTCCACTAAGAATCACTTTCAGATTTATTATTCGGATGAATTTCTCGCTCGAGTTCTTTTTCGTCTTTGTGGTATTCGGTGGTATCCTTATTGTTTGCAAGTCGACCTGCTTAAATGATGCGTTTTAGGTCTTAATTTTCTTTCTTTAATAAAGTAACTTTGTTATTCAACTTGGACACCATTTCATCTAGAGTCTTCAGATTTGCATAGAGATTGCGGTTTTCACTCTCTATGCTTAAGGTAGTTTTACCTTCACTCTCTTTTCTTAAAGGGTATGGATTATTCTTTTTAATATCTTCTATTGAATTAGCTTTTTTAATTAATGGAGATCTCAAGATTTTGTTACTCCTCAAAAATGGGTTCTCGTTTTCTCTTTTAAAATTAACTATTACTGCAGCCAAGTTTGCCACAGCAGTAGCAGTGCTTGTTGTATTATCGGTTTCAGCTGCCAAGTGTACCACTGCTGAAACTTTACGGTCGTCATAATGACAACTGAGAGCCCGCTTGCATACTCTCTCCAGTCGCCCGCACTGGGTCTCCGTTCTCTGCACCGTACGTTTCTTCCTTACTTATTTTCTCCTTGATAGTTTATTTTGTTCTGGGTTTCCCACCCATATACTGATGACAAAAGTATATTTACCCAAGCATTCAGTCAAGCACTGATCATTTCCAGTAACAAAGCCTGGGTTATTCTATTTGAAATTAACTAATCAGTACCTACCTTGCCGATCAAAGGTTATAATTTTAGCGTTATCCAAAGATTGGTTATTTTGTGGAAAATGGTAAGGTGCTTTGATGAAGCCGACCACCAACCAGAATTTTTTGGTTATTATTTATAAATAGGGACAAGTATTGGAGTAATGGCTTCTTTACGACGAAAAGTGACCTTTTCAAACTTGCAAACTTAAATGAACTTATTTGGCATTATTCGTCGAGATATTAGATCAGCTGGAACTTTAATAATTTTTGCACCGGGTAGTCTATACCCACATTTTCAATATGTTTGAGATTGATATGCTAAATTCTGTGGCAGTCTCTATTGAACTGATTTCTTTAAGTAGATTATCTAGGTAGACAACTTTTCTAGTACGCTTGCTATTTTAAGTAGAGTGTCTTTGAGGACATGGACTAGCTGTTTGAGACATCAAGTGGCAAGAAATGGTACACTGTAAAAATCGTTTAAACTTTCGGAACCACCGTAAATTCTTTATCATGATATTGACATCATTTTGGGAGCTGCAGTTTTGTGAAGATCTATGCATTTGACCACATATTAGGGAACCGGATGGAAGATTTGTTGTAAAATTCCCGTTTGCACACAATTTCTTCGTATAGAGTTTACTCAAAAAGGCAGTTCCTCGTATTTTTTTCTCGAGCACCGTCTGCAATGGGATGACGCTTTAAATAACGAATGCAAGTGAGTTATAAACATTTTTATGAAAACATGAACATTTTTATCTGCCACGTTACTCCGTTATTAAGCTAAGAAACCACAAGATCCACCGAGCAATTTGCGCAGTGGTTAAAGCTGCGGTGTTTGGGACGGGAGGTACCGGGTTCGAATCCCAACGGGGAGGGTTACATCACCTGATTACGATCGGCGAATGCAATGTGCAGATGGATTTAAAATTGAACCTGTATTCGTGCGTCCTTGATTTGGCTAGTGACGGCGTAAGGTAGGACGTTAACAATTAACCGCTAAAGAATTGGGAGAGCTTCGGCAATCCAGAAAAGATTGCATGGTTCGAACACACAAGATCCATTTCACTTAATGACATATTGCTATACTGGTTGGTAAAACTTTTCAATCCGAATTGATTCATATCATAATGTGATTCCAATTGTACCGAGAAATTCTAATCGCCGATGAAGACTGCAATTATCATCGATATTTGATTTACAGCCACCGTTACGTGGACGATCTTCTGACTGGCAACATAAAACCAGATGCTTTAATTCTAGCTATAATAACATCATCAATATTTTCAAGATAAGAGGGTTCTCATTTCATAAATTGACATATAACTCATCACAGTGACTAGATTTTATACCTATAGCGAACAAACCAACCAATCTTTGGTCGAGTCATAATTTAAGGAGTCGGATTACAAAGTCACTAGGGATTCACTATGGAATAAACATATCAACTGCTTCTGGTTCAAAGTTAAAACGACAGTACCTCCTAAAAGTTCTAGAAGAAAACGTTGACGAAAATCAAATGCCTCTCGTTTGGGAAAACATGAGTTTTCGCAGACGCGAGGAAAGTTCAGAAGTATTGTAAAGTCGTGATTAGATTTTAATGGTGATATGCATGGTAATCTTAGAGCCACGAAAATATGAGTCCCTCCAATTTCCCACCAATGTTGACAGTTCCCCAAACAGAACTTTCTGGATCTCATCTTTTGGCTAAATTCATCAATGAGATCACCCAATTGCGTAATATCGAAATGCAGCATTTTTACATGAATGAACTAGAACATTTTTCTACATTTGTTAATCAAGCTTTGCTACCACCTACTAGTCTCTGTCGAAAATAGGATCTTTAAAATCCTAGAAAAACTGAAGCTGTGTGACACCGTTTTTGATTCGCAGATTATTCCACCGATTGTGCCTCTAAAGGAATTTCTACTGAAATTGTCAACCGTAAACGCTGAAGGCAAGGCCACTACAAACAAATAAAATATGGCCACAAACCACAATCAAATCATTCGTGGAAGTAAAAAAATAATCTATCAGAATGAAATGTCACACAATGCAGGCGTATCCTTGTTTGTTTGAGTAGTTGATAAAGTGGCACTCGCCGTACAATCAAAGCACGCAAGTTCTAGGCTACTGATCAAAGGTTTTGCGAAGTGTCGTAAAAAATGGGTGGTAAGTTAGTAGGAATCAAGGAAAGGTTGAAAACAATTGCCAATTCGAGACTGACTACTGAAGTGTTATGATGTTTGGCCTAAAATACCAACCAATACTTGTTTGAGCTTTTTGTAATTTTTGTATAAAGTGTTTTTGATCGGAATGAAAACTTATTTCACTTTAAGCTTTAAAAATGCTTTTATGAAACTCATTTAAAGTAATTATAAATATTTATGAAGTTTGTCGTGAATAAAAATACAGCTATACAGCTTAAACAATAACCATCGTCTTTGAGTATATTTTTTGAAATTATAGTTTAATAATAATAAAAGTCATCAGGACAATGGAGTACTGTTGAGTTTTTGTACTGAAATACAATTAAATATTTTATATTATTAAATTTTAAGTTTAAAATCAGTTTTTTTTTCTAGAATATGGAACTTAAGCATGCTTACATACAGTTTTTTCATTAAATGTTCATGGCAAGAATAAGTTCTACTTTTAATAAAAAAAATTTAACTATGACTATGAAAATATTTTTGACGATTTTTGTTTTAGAGGTAACCACTTTTTGAGGGAAAATAAATTTGCTTTGAAGTTGAACCTGAAAAGGTTTTTAAAATTTTATTAAAATCTATTACAGATACAGACATACCAGAATACCCATGCACATGTATACACGCACATGTCCACCCATCTACACACACTATGCATGTAAACGGATAAAACAACCCGGTCACCGACACCCCAACTATTGCATTACATTATAGAGCACAACTCCAGCCCACCCCCAACCGCCACTTTCCAAATGCATCAGGAAACTTCCCAAAAACTTAAATATAATAAACAATACAGTAAAAAACGTTCTTCGCTTTCTGAAATCTAATTACTTAACTTATAAAAATTAAAACCACCTAAATGCAGCCTAATTACAAAAATCAATACAAAAATCAATCTCTGCAATTCTAATAAGAAAGACCGTTCATATCATACTCGAAATTCAAATATGAAATAAACATTACAAAAATTGAATACGCATCCATATTCCATTTTCCATTCTAAACTAAATATGTATACCAAAACCAACAGTAAGTGTATTGCTTAGGTAGTTTTTTTCAATTTACAACAACAATCGCATAGAAAGAAATTGAAATCAAATTTAGCTAAATTGAAAATAAATTTAAATTTACGTAAATTAAATTTAATTTTTGGATTACAACATGAAGTCGATTCATATAAAAATGAATTTGGAGCTGCTTTTTTGTAAATTTAAGTTTTCTAAATTCACTAAATTTTTTCCAAAGCGCAACACAGTACATATGTTAAACTGCAATGCATCTGCTACAACATTATCAACGCCAGTAATATGTTGTATATCAGTTGTGAACTGGCTGATAAAACCCTGATGTCTAAACTGGCGAGATGAGGCTTTTTCTAAATTTTGATTGAATGCAAAAACTAATGGTTTGTGATCAGTAAACAATGTAAAATTTCGACCTTCTAAAATATACCGAAAATGTTTGATGCCGGAATATGCTGCGAATAGCTCTCTATCGTATGCACCATAACGTTGTTGTGTATCAGTGAGACGCATAGAGAAGAAACTAAGTGGTTGCCAAGAATTTGAAATTAGTTGTTGTACCACTGCATGAATTGCTGTGTCTGAGGCATCAACCATAATTGCCAAACGAACAAATGAAGATGGGTGTGCCAGACAAGTTTCATTGGATAATTTAGATTTACAATTTTCGAAAGCTTGTATTGAAAATTCTGTCCATGTATAATTGAAATTTTGCTATTTTTTTGTAACCTTTTAGAAAATCGTTTAATGAAATTTGATCGAAAGCTGCGTGGGGTATAAACCGACGGTACAAATTTATCATGCCTAAAAATTGTTTTACGGTATGCGGACGTTCGAAATTAGTGATTACATTGACTCGATACCGTGAGCATTTACGTTGTGTCCTAAAAAGTTAACTTGGGTATTGGCGTAAATGCATTTATCCAGGTCAATAACTAGACCGAATTTTGATAATCTTTCAAAGATAATTTTGAGGTGAATTAAATGTTCTTCGAACAATTTTGATGCAATTAAAATGTTATCCAAATAAATGAAACAGAATGATAAACCGAATAAAACAGAATGCATCAATCGTTAAAATGATTGAGCTGCATTGCGGAGGCCAAAAGTCATTTTACAGAATTCAAATAATCCGAAAGGTGTTGAAATGGCTGTTTTAGGAATATCTGAAGGATTAATAGGAATTTGATGAAACGCTCTAATTAAATCCAAAGTCGAAAAAATTTTGCACCCATCCAATTAATACGAGAAGTCCTGAAGGTATAGAATTGGATACCGATCAGGGATTGTGACGTTATTTAAGGTTCTGTAATCCCCACAGGCTCGCTAAAATCCATGTTTTTTTTAACGAGATACAATGGATTTGACCACGCAATTTGTAATCTCTGGGGCCAAATTGGATTTATTAATGTTAGATAAAGAATAAAGCTCTAATTTTGAAATAGACCCGACCGAAAATATAGAGGTTAACGGATCAATTATCCTCTGTCACTGCAAATCGACCACGAGTCTGTTTTTTTTAGAAAATCTGCACCAATTATAGCCAAAGTGACATCCGCGATGATAAATTCCTAAACAAAATTTCGTCTTAGGAATTTTAAAATTTAATTTTAAGTTCCAAAAGCATTTACCCGAGTATAAACTGATTTAGCCGCGAACAAGCTGAATTTTGAATCGATCACTTAATTATTATACCAATTTTGCGGTACAATAGAAACAATTAAAAACTGCTCCGGTATCAATTAAAAACTTGCGTTTTGTACAAATATCCATGATTAGAAGACGACTCGAACCTGCTTCATCACTGTTAGTCGCCTCTTTATAATGAGCTTTTAGTTTTTTATATTTACCGATTTTTGCATGAATTCAGCGTACCTTTTGCAAGACAATACACATATTAACGCCTTGTCTTAGAATCGCGGATGGTAAAAACACATTTTTTTTATCAAAATTTCTAAATTTGCTTTGATTGCGACCAATTTCTTGAATTTTGCGAGTCTGAACGATTAGAAGCACGGAAACGAGAATTTGTTTTCAAAGCAGCCGAAATTTCAGAAAATAATTTTGTTTTCAACTGTAGAAATTTTGCATTTAAATTCGTTTCCGGAAACGATGACGAATGATTTGTTGTAGAAGAAATGAAACAGGATTGAAATTTTGCGGCTGAATATTTTCTGAATTTTTAATCGAATGGATCTGCAGATTAGACATTGTTTCTAAAACTGAATCAGCATGTTCTGCCAGACCTGCTAATGCTTAATTATTTTCGAATGGTGTCAAAACTAATGAGACTTGAGGTCCCATTAATTTTGGATCCTTCATTAAAATTAGTATCCGATTTTTCATTCAATTGAACTCAATCATTCAACTGTAATCGAGCCAAAAGTTGGGAAGGTTTCTGGTCTCCCAAAGTTAAGCCATGAAATAATTTATTTAATTTACAATTCTCCGAATCTCTTATCCTATCCGTCTAATTACCTTATTTTTAAATGTATCGTATGGAGGTGCTCCTTTGTCTTTCGTTATTAAGACTGCGAAGGTGTTATGTAACCTTGCGTTTAAAGCACCAACAGCATATGAATACTTTGTGGCTTCGGCTCTTACGTTTGACACTCCGACTTGCTCTTCCAAAATTGAAAACCAGATGGTAGGATTCTGCTGGTATAGTGGTTTTGGTGCTTTGAAAGACACTTGTGCTTTATGGTTACGATGTGTTTCTACAAGATTTGTAGAAGTTGAACCTATGTTATTTGAATTAGCCGAAATACTGCCACTATCACCTGAAGCGAGTTGAACAGCCAAAATACCTTGATCAATTAATATTTTTAATTGCGATTGTGTAATTGGGACTTGATCTGGAACAATAGTTTTATCGGAAGAATGAAAGGTAGGCGAAATAAATAAATAAAAGTACAAAATATAATTCTAAAACATGTATTTTTGCTCTTAAATTATGTGGTACTTACAATTTTACTTTGTAAATCGGGATGTATTTTAATTGCTGGTACTTTAATGTACTATAATTTAAGCTGGCACTGTCGACTTCTAAATTTGTTGTTTATGATGGTTCTGTTCATTTATAAAAATGAAAAGATTTTTATAAATAAAGCTGCTGAAATCCTAAAACTGTTATTAAAAAGTTATTTAATAGAAAATATTCAAAAGCTTAATTTATTTACTATGTCGTTTAAAATAAAGTTTCAAATTCGAAAAAGATATAATACTACAACATTTTCTAAATTTAACTTAACATTTTTGAGCTTATTTATTTTACTGAAAATCTTATTTTACCAATTTCCGACCATTTTTTTTTAAATTATGAAAATATTTGATATTGTTATTTATCTAGGTCATCTATCTAGCCTTTGTTTACCAATTTAATATATTTTCGTACTTTTTAGAACAACTTTTCTTCAATAAGTCTGATGACAGTGACCGATGTATGAAGCTGAAAAAAATCTTATTTAAACTCACTGCAATCCTTTTTTAATGAAATATGTATTTCAATATTTCTAATAAATATTGCGTAGTCGAACCTTTTTTTTTGTATCTTACAAATCAAAATAAATCGGATAAATTTGTAAAAATCGGTTTATTTTTTAAAACGACCCAACCAAGTATTTCTTGTTGATTTCAATATTATTTCAATTTGTATCGACCTTTAAAGGATGACTCAAGATGTAATAGTTTGTAAGATTTAGTATAGAAGGTGTACCTTAAACTACGGACTAATTGTTTCTTGAGTGGATTTGAAAAACCAGTCTTTAACAAACCTCCTTTGCCTAACCCTTTTTCCTAGCCTCACTTGCCTAACCCTCCTTGCCAAAACTCCCTTTGGCCTAAAACCCTTTGATCCAACTCCCTTTGGCCCAACTAAATTTTCGTTTTGCTAATTGATATTATTGTTGTGACCTATAAAATCTAACCCCGTTTACCTAACCCTGCTTACCTAACCCTTTTAACCAAACCCTTTTTACCGAACCTCCTTTGTCTAACCTCTTTTACTATTCCCATTCCCATTCCCATTCCCATTCCCATTCCCATTCCCATTCCCATTCCTATTCCCATTCCCATTCCTATTCCCATTCCCATTCCCATTCTCATTCTCATTCCCATTCCCATTCCCATTCCCATTCCCATTCCCATTCCCATTCCCATTCCCATTCCCATTCCCATTCCCATTCCCATTCCCATTCCCATTCCCATTCCCATTCCTATTCCCATTCCCATTCCCATTCCCATTCCCATTCCCATTCCCATTCCCATTCCCATTCCCATTCCCATTCCCATTCCCATTCCCATTCCCATTCCCATTCCCATTCCCATTCCCATTCCCATTCCCATTCCCATTCCCATTCCCATTCCCATTCCCATTCCCATTCCCATTCCCATTCCCATTCCCATTCCCATTCCCATTCCCATTCCCATTCCCATTCCCATTCCCATTCCCATTCCCATTCCCATTCCCATTCCCATTCCCATTCCCATTCCCATTCCCATTCCCATTCCCATTCCCATTCCCATTCCCATTCCCATTCCCATTCCCATTCCCATTCCCATTCCCATTCCCATTCCCATTCCCATTCCCATTCCCATTCCCATTCCCATTCCCATTCCCATTCCCATTCCCATTCCCATTCCCATTCCCATTCCCATTCCCATTCCCATTCCCATTCCCATTCCCATTCCCATTCCCATTCCCATTCCCATTCCCATTCCCATTCCCATTCCCATTCCCATTCCCATTCCCATTCCCATTCCCATTCCCATTCCCATTCCCATTCCCATTCCCATTCCCATTCCCATTCCCATTCCCATTCCCATTCCCATTCCCATTCCCATTCCCATTCCCATTCCCATTCCCATTCCCATTCCCATTCCCATTCCCATTCCCATTCCCATTCCCATTCCCATTCCCATTCCCATTCCCATTCCCATTCCCATTCCCATTCCCATTCCCATTCCCATTCCCATTCCCATTCCCATTCCCATTCCCATTCCCATTCCCATTCCCATTCCCATTCCCATTCCCATTCCCATTCCCATTCCCATTCCCATTCCCATTCCCATTCCCATTCCCATTCCCATTCCCATTCCCATTCCCATTCCCATTCCCATTCCCATTCCCATTCCCATTCCCATTCCCATTCCCATTCCCATTCCCATTCCCATTCCCATTCCCATTCCCATTCCCATTCCCATTCCCATTCCCATTCCCATTCCCATTCCCATTCCCATTCCCATTCCCATTCCCATTCCCATTCCCATTCCCATTCCCATTCCCATTCCCATTCCCATTCCCATTCCCATTCCCATTCCCATTCCCATTCCCATTCCCATTCCCATTCCCATTCCCATTCCCATTCCCATTCCCATTCCCATTCCCATTCCCATTCCCATTCCCATTCCCATTCCCATTCCCATTCCCATTCCCATTCCCATTCCCATTCCCATTCCCATTCCCATTCCCATTCCCATTCCCATTCCCATTCCCATTCCCATTCCCATTCCCATTCCCATTCCCATTCCCATTCCCATTCCCATTCCCATTCCCATTCCCATTCCCATTCCCATTCCCATTCCCATTCCCATTCCCATTCCCATTCCCATTCCCATTCCCATTCCCATTCCCATTCCCATTCCCATTCCCATTCCCATTCCCATTCCCATTCCCATTCCCATTCCCATTCCCATTCCCATTCCCATTCCCATTCCCATTCCCATTCCCATTCCCATTCCCATTCCCATTCCCATTCCCATTCCCATTCCCATTCCCATTCCCATTCCCATTCCCATTCCCATTCCCATTCCCATTCCCATTCCCATTCCCATTCCCATTCCCATTCCCATTCCCATTCCCATTCCCATTCCCATTCCCATTCCCATTCCCATTCCCATTCCCATTCCCATTCGCATTCCCATTCCCATTCCCATTCCCATTCCCATTCCCATTCCCATTCCCATGTTTTATTTTGTGCTGATTTCATGGTCATGTTTAATAATATTCAGGGTTCAACGGTAATTGAGGTTTGACTTTTCATCAGGTTCGTTAAGTGATCTTCGTTGCGGTACCCGGTTGAAATTTAGAATTAATTCGTTTTATTGGTTAATATTTGTAGTATGTCTGTTGAGCTTTTGGTATATCATTTCACGTCATGTCTTCTTGATTTATGTTATTTTGGCAAGTTGCATTGAAGTTTAAATGATAATTTAATATATTGGAGATTTCTTTTCAATATCTGGGCACTACCAGTTTCTATCGCAAGAAGATGTAGTGTTCCAACTTTTTAAACATAGATTCCTGGTGAGTTGTTCCACTGGGTTAGCTGGAAAGTGTTATTTGCCTCTTACCATCAATTCTCATTCCTTAATGTTGGATTATTCTCTCTTGGGATTATTTCTTACTTGGGGCTTTTCTGGAGGTTTTGGCATGGTATTGGTCTTCCTATTAGAAATTTAGCACTGCATCATTATCTATATCGTTGAGTAGTGAGGCAGGTGGTCCAGAATTAAAACAAGCTTCAATTTGAAACAGAAGGGTTGTGAGCTCTTCGAAAATTAATAGGTTGCTGCAAAGGTTTCTTCGCTGGTGGGGTTTTGTCACTTTCACTCCTGGTTCTAGTATGGAGGGATACAATTCCATTCCGTTCTGATTTCTCCAAGTTTGCCGGCGACGTCCTTTTGCTGTTGTTTTTTGGCTTCAATGAAATTTGTATCACAATAACTGAATATTTTGTCGCGGGAGTAACATGTTCAGGTGGTAATATACCCATTAGTTGAAATGAAGATACATTTTTAAACTTGTCACATGTGGTTCAATTGCGTATCATATGCCGGATGGAATTCTTTGCATTTATCACCCAGTATCTTTGCCTTATATCAGTTTAAATATCTTGATTTCCGCCATGTAAAGTTTTGTGATGAGCCCTTCTGATTAGTTTTACTACTTTGTGTCCTTTTGGTATAAGTTGGAATTATTGTTTAATCTCCTTTCTACTCCTAATTGACCGTGTTTGTTCAAAAAACGGTGTAGCGTTATTTTTGGGGTCCTTATTGTAAGTAGATGTTGGTTTTTTAATTGCTTGATTTCACTTTTGAAGTTAGCCCTGATAATTCTTGCAACAATCATTAACTTTTGTTTGAAAGTTCTGGATATTAATCGGTGACAATATGCGGCAGGAGGTATGAGCAGGGTTGGGCGTTTTACATGTAAAAACATTCTTTTTGAAACCCAGCAGTTACCATTCAAGGAATTTCATATGCTAACTCCTTTCACGAAAAACGAAGCGTTCATCAAATTACATTTATTGATAGCAGGTGTCAAGATTTGATTGTCAAAATATTTCTTATCATAGGAAAGTTGCACTTTATTTTACATTTTTACATATGTACAAATATCACAATAAATAAACACAAATACACTACACTGTAGTATATAGTCAATTTTTCTTTAATTAAGAGATTTGGTAACAGATGGCGATAATTGTAATGAAAAAGTTGATTTATATTTTACAGTATATATAAAATAATTATTTACATTTTACATACATTTTACATGTAAAAAACTCAGTAAATTACATTGTGTAATTTACACGCCCAACTGTGGGTATGAGTCACTAAAAGAACGAGAACCTTTTGAAATCTTTTATACCGCCCTCTGTAGGGCGGTACTAACAGCGAACTTTAGTTAATGAATATTCAAGTTGGTAATCGGATATTCCGTTAATTTTAACCTTGTTAATCCTTCCCACCAAAGTGCATAATTTAGCAGTTGGCTTAGGTTTTAACCTCATTTCAATTTGATGTAAATTATTGCAGCGTCCGCTTGGCTGGAGGCATCACTGAAACCAAGTAGTAACATTTTTGCCCCTTTCGTGTGATTTACCAATAGCGATTTATGGTAATTTAGTTTAGTTTAAAATCTCACTGTCGCAGTACCGTGTGGCTGCCACAGCCAGCTCGTAACCATATACACCACTAAAAAAGTTCGAAATGTGACCTGTAAATAAACATTGACATTGTAACTTTTCACAACATGTTTTTTCTAGAAACTACTTCACACTGCTGTAATTAAAGTTTATGTTTCAATTACAAAGGTGATTTACCGATTTTTTTTCCAAGATCGACCTGAGATCATTATTCTTAATTGTTAGCATTTACGTGCCAAAACACAAATTTTATTCTCGTTTTATTATTTGCATAGAGTGCGTGGGTAAACGATATGTGTATCGGTAATTTTCCGAAAATATTTTAATGAAGTTCTCCATATAAAATTAATTTTAATTATAAAACAAATTATAAATTCCAATTAAAAAAAAAATTTAAAATTAAAATAGTTTATGGTAACCAAATGTTAGGATATAATATATGTTTGCGGAAGAGAATGATCACGTTGAATAATAAATTTTGTATTACCATCACAATCGGTATTTCAAATTTTAGGAAAAATATTTTTTTTGTGAATGGACCTAGATCCATAAACCACATCGTTACTAGAAAAATGTCTAGTTGTTGTTTTATAAACGCCATAATTAAAAAAAGAATGCATCGCCGTATATAATGAAGGATTTATGTAAAGCTTTAATTTTAAGTTTTAAGCTTTTTATATTTCATTCTCTTCATTTTTATTTTATTTTTGTTTTTGTTTTGTGTGTGTGTGTGTGTGTGTTAACAAAATAGTGAAACATCTAAATACTTTTAAAGCAAAACAACGAACCATGTACATACTAAGCGGAAAAGAACAAAAGACAAATATGTTGTTCTAGAAAAATGCTTTAATGCTTTCATATATTTAGTCTATAAAATTTATTTTGATCGTTACGATGCAATATAGGGTTTGCCAAAAGGGGTTATTATAAAATTAATTCTTTTATTATTAAAAATTAATTAATAATAAGCGACCTTGGTCAAAATAATAGATTTTAGGTTATTTTCGTTCTAAAGGTGATAAACCAAACTGTAGTACCCCTAATGAAATACCCTTTATGATAGATGCTGCTTGCTGCAAGATGCAATTTCGTCGAATACGGAATTTTATTGAGTTATTTTTTTCTTCAATGACTTTTAGTATATTACGATATAATTTGTATGTACATGACAAGATCAATCGAATAGATTGGAAAATTGGTTTAAGCTCATAAAAAAATGCGAAGGAATTCAGGAAATTGTTGGTGATCTTTGTTCGTTTAAAAAACAAAGGAGGTTTGGTTTTTGTTACTTAAATTTTTTTCAGTCATGGTTGTCTCTACATATGTCATTACAGGCCTGTACCATATCAACAATCTAGTTCTATCTGATTCAATACCGAAATTTAGACATTTTGTCTAAACCCAATCCATAAAATTCTGACCTCATGTCAGCAATCGGAAAATTATTGGAGCATCAACGTAAAGAGCTTAAACAATGTATTGTTATATATATTTAGACTAAGCAACCAAATATAGTTACAAATCCCAGGATTCACCAGCTGGTATCTAAATTGAATAGGACAAACTCAATCGTTCAGTCTCTAACGAGCAGAAGCATTGTGAAAATGATATTATCATCTAGTAATGTCAACATCCAGTATGAAATTTTTTTTTGATTTTTTTGATTTTGATTTTGAATGTACTTGCAAGCATTAAGCATGATATCCCGGAAAGCGCAGGGCCCACAGTACACCCGTTATTACATATACTTGGAAGGATATGGAAGGATATACAAGTTAAATTTATGAGATCGACCCGGTTACATACACCTTGGCGGCCAATAGTTAGTAAATTTTTGTGGGTTAGGGAAAGGAAAAGTATGGTAGTTATGACATAATTGATCCGATTTCCCGGTAGCCAATATTCAAACTACTGTTAGTGTAAGACAATCCCTACAAGCCATATGCTGTAATAAATTGTGTTAGTTTTTGCCCGAAAATTACAATTAATTAATTTTTTACATTTATAAAAATATGAAATTATAAAAATTATAAAATAATATAAATCTATAATAGATTTTATAAAATTTGATTAAACATTAAAAATCAATTGAATTAATCGCTTTACGACAAATACGTCATATAATCACCGAAAATCTAATTTATACCTACCAATTGGCGCAGTGGTTAAAGCTGCGGTGATTGGGACGGGAGGTACCGGGTTCAAATTCCAACAGGAGAGGGTTGCAAAAGAGATTTTTCATCACTTGATTACGATCGGTGATGACGATGGACACAACTATGACCCACCGTTGGAGTGCAGAATTCATGAGCCGAACATCGTCCATGTCAGTACAGGCTGGCTGGACTAATGCAATGTGCAGATATTTGAAAAAACGCGAACCTGTATTCGCGCGTCCTCGATTTGACTAGTAATGGCGTAAAGTAGGACGTTAATTAATCGCGAAAGAGTTGGGAGAGCTTTGGCCCCAAAACAGATTGCATAGAAAAAAATCTAATTTATATACCTTATAAATATAAATATACCTTATAATATAATAAGAAAATAATATAATAATATAGTTGTAATAATACAGCTACAAATTGCCACAAAAATTTGATGATGTACCAAATTTGGAAATCCAAAATCCTAAAGGAAGGGAGCGTAAAAGAAATACAATGCCTAAGGAAGACTATGCTTATGCAAAGAGATCCTCTGAGTACAGGAAAATCTGTTGAAAGTGAGATAATCAGTATGTAAGAGAAATAAAAATTAGTCTCAAAACTGTACACACGGCTTTGTGAAGCGAATGTAAAAATAAGCCATTTATAAGCCAGAAGAATAAAAAACCATATAAACTTTGCTCGTACCTATTTAGCGAAACCTGCCGAGTTCTGGCGGATAATATTATGAAACAACGAATCGTTCTTTTCTTTAGATGGATGCTATGTAGCATATAAAATAATTGTATTCGACACCCCAATAAAGAAACTTTCGTAACATAACATGCCAACTCGGCACAGCGGAGAAAGTGAAGTAATGGTTTGGGGTGTTTAGCTATAATAGCATAGGAGATCTCACAATGCTGCCGGGAAAAGTTACTTCAAGCACATATTTGGAAGCCCTTAATAAATATGCAATGGTTTCCGTGTAAAAATTGATAAGGGCAGACTTCTTAGTACAGCAAGATAATGCTCCAATCTACAAAACTTATAACAAAATTTCTGAAAGATTTGGGTCAAACAACTATAGACTGGTCACCATAAATACTCGATCTTAATCCTATAAAGATTCTATTACCTTAAACAAAAATAATAACAACTTCAACAATATTGCAATTATGCTATGCAACAAAATCATTCAATTTTATTGACTACCCTGTCACCTATATTCCAATTATCAATATAATAAGCAAATTCTGACATATTAAAAAATTGTTTGCTAAAATAAATTATTTGAATACTATATATCTGTGACTATATTTTAAGTTGTTAACGGTATAATTTAGGAAAGTTAAAAATTGACCACCGAACAGTTGGTGCATTGGTTAAGGCTAGCGTTGTTTGGGTCGGGAGATTCCGGGTTCGAATCCAAACCGGAAGAAATGTAATAGGGCTCTTTCATCTCTTGTTTGCGATTGGTGATGACAATGAACACAAATATGACTCTCTATTGGAGGGCAGAATCTATGGGCCAAAACCATCAAACAGTTGGCATAGATTGGTTGGAGCAATGTAATATGTGCATATGGATGATATGCAAAGTAAACCTGAATTCATGCATCTTTGATTTGGCAGGTGAGGGCATAAGGTATAGTACGATAAAATAACTGCAAAAAAGTTGGAAGAGATTTGGCCTCAGAAAAGATTACATGAATTAAAATATAAAAAATTAAAAAAAAAAAAAAATTAAAATATTGACCGATAAAGTTATTTCAAAGAAAAGTTCCACTTGAAATTTAAAATGTAATACGATCTCTTAAATCGATCTGATTACCAACCTAATCGTCAAACAAGAGAGATGCGAATGTTTATGGTTTAAAATTGCCGTTAGGAATAGTTTCAATTTATTGAAGATCCAGTATAAGGCCAGAAACCCCTTAACTTTTATAAAAAAAAAAGTTTTATGACATAGCAATGCTAATTCGGCACACCAGAAGAGGCGAAGTAAAGGCTTGAGGGTGTTTTAGCTATAATGGCATAGGAGATCTCAAGCTGCACGGAAAAGTTACCTCAAGCACATATTTGGAGGCCCTTAATTATAATGCAGTAGTTTCCGAATGTAAAATGATTAGAACTTCAATCCACAAAAGTAAATTTATAACCAAATTTCTTAAAGATGTGGGCCAATAAACTATAGAGTGGCCACTACAAATCGCCGAACTTAATAACTTAAAGCTATAGAAAATCTATGGCATTACTTTAAACAAAAATAACAACAACTATTGAAAAAACGCACAATGCAAATATTTGACGAAATAAAACTCATTTGGGATCAAATCCTTTACCAAATTATAGAAAACCTGATCCAATCCATGCAACATTACCATTAAGAAGTTGTTAATAACAACGGTGGCAGTATCGCCTACTAAGTTTTCGGGGAAAAGGGAATAAATTTGGATTAGTTATGTAATTTTTAGTCAACTTTATCATGAGGTACAAATATTTTTGTCCCAAAACCACAAGACACAAATATCCGTTCATTCGTTCCCCGACTCCACCTACATGAACTACAAAGACTTCCAATCCTCCGTCCCACCAAATGAAAAATCAACAACTAACCATGACTATACAAAAAAAAATTGTCCCTATAGTTGTTTCATCAAGCTCATATCCCTAATAACAACTCCCGCAGAACAAACCACACCATCTCTGCACGATAAAAATAATCCCGACCACGAATGTATATGTGACTGTTTTTCTACAAATTAAAAAAAATAATAAAAAAAAAAATAAAAAAAATATTATTAAACATTTTATTTTGCAATTTTATCAATGCATCGACGACGCAACTTGGTAATCACCTGTTAAATGAAGATCGTCAACAAATAAAATCAAAATAACAAAACACAAAAACCCCAACAAATATATAACGAAATATAAATTACATGCAAGAAGGTCAGAGAATTAAATAAAATTGTCTCTTCTGATGAGATGTATGTACAATTCTCAACAATACAAATAATACTATCATATACTAATACAATTTATACAGTAAAACAAAAACGGGAGATATGTAATAGATATTTTTAATTTTTATTTATATTTCTCTTTCGTTCTCTATTTTTTCCGTTTTTTCAGAGAAATTACTATTAATACTATTTATTTAAGATAAAAAAATTCACCACGGTACTTATGTACCTACACCAATTTACTTAAAAATAAAAATAAAAAATGCACATTAAAATTGATGCACTGATACCTGATCTCTGGGAAAACGACAGAGTACAAGATCCACTTTAGCACTTCAAAAATACACACGCACAAAGCTACTCAAATCAAAACAAAAAAAAAAAACAAAACAAAAAAAAACAAAAGAAATATAAATAAAAAATTAATTTTTTTTTTTTTTTTTTTTAATTGAGGAGATCGGAAAAAACATGTCTGATCTCTTCAACGATCATCGATCGACCAGCCTGAAATCTTAAAAAAATTATGAGCAATTTACAAATTTGTAATGGAAAATATAAAATCAAGTTACATGAGAACAATTATCCTCAAACGGAGTGGACGAATTGGTAGTGGCTCTTTTATTCAAATAAGTGTAACTTTCGATGATTACACAACCAAAACATCCGTGATGTCAAATGTTAAAAACAATGTTCCAATATTTATAAAACAACTATACCTCAACATAGGTAAATAATCTTTAGTTATAAGTATTCGTGATAGATTGACAACCAACAATTTAGAAATAATGAAAAAGTTATTGAATCTAAAGAAAAGACATATTAAAAATTACATATTGTTGGCTTCGTCATTGTAATATTTACATAAAAATCAGTGCTAAGATGAGAAACTAATAGTTATACGATCGCTTGAAGACACGGTTAAACTTGATCAATCATAAACAGCTGACAAAAATTTTGATGTATTTAATGTTTTCTATTTTTATTTTACGTTCATACTACCACCATAGAAAAAGAACATAAGAATGATAAACTTCGTATGTTAATATGGCATTCGATATAAACAGTGTATACTGGTTATTGCATGCCACTACAAAGCGAAACAACGACATATTTTGAAGTATGTATCTATCCTTGTTGCACATTGTTTTGCATTAGTGATTTTTTATTCAGTTTTGCTTGGTTTTGTTTTTCCTTTCTCATTAATATTGTAAAGGTAGACGAATGCGGCTGTTTTTGCCATTTTTATGTTGGGTACGAACTATGTAATGTAACTACGATTAAATTTTTTTATTTGTGTCAAATAAATATAATTGGCCTATTTACACTATGTTGTAGTTGCTGCTTGTTGCAACATAGCCGTGAATTTACATTTCGTTGCAACTGCTTGTTGTAACTTAGAATACATTTATATGTTTTATGTATGTGTGTGTAAAATAATCATTTTGTAATTTGTTTTTGATACGAGAGGAACAAAAACAATTATTATTTTTTTTTTAAGTTGCCATGTTTTTTGATATTTGGATTTTGTGTTATTAAGTTTATTTTTTTTTTAATTTTTGTGTAATTTGTTTGTTGTGTGATATTTTAATAATTATAATTATAGTAAATATAATTTTACAATTACTCAAAAAAATATTTTTTGTTACTTTATGGTTAAAGTTTTTATATGACTATTTTTTATCTATTTATTTTTTGTAACTGTTTTGTTAGCATTTTAATATGTTATTATATTTTTATTTTATTTTTATATATAATTTTTTTTTGATATGTTAATACCGGGGCCACAAGTATATAAGTTAAAAAAATTGCATGAGGTACGGGGACTTAACCGGTCAGTAGTCAATGTTGTTAAATTGACATGAACATTATTAAAATGTATATTTTATTGAGCTTTTTTTTAAGGTTGATGAGGCGAACGTAATAGGGGGGACCAAGTCGAATAAGTTATTTGTCGGTTTCATAACCTATTATGGCATTGATTCATTACTATTGTTCTGGTCATGAAGTGTAATTGTGGCAATGAAGTGTAATTGTGGTTACGAAGGAATTTAATCTCTTAGTGATTCGCAGGAGTATGTACTACCTCCACGTGGTTTCACTGGCGACTAGAGCTGAGCTCAGGACCAAAGTACAACACTAAAGAAGTAAACCTTGAAAAACAATCTTCAATTCACGGTGGGTTTTTACTATTCATTTTCACAAACAATAAAATCGGCTGTTTATGTGTGATTCTGAACTCAACGGAATTTCTCTTGCATCGATTGAAACGGAAGGGATTTTGTTTTCAAACCAACTAAATGTCATATTTTTCTCACGGGCATCGAGCATAGTTAAATGTTGGAGTGGATGTAGGAAAACTTCAGCATAATGCTCAATTTCTAATTTGTCGCAAGATAATGTAGCCCACGTTCTTTTGCTTAATTTAGCCATATTTCGTTCGCACTAACTCCTCAGAGACGATTATTAAGTTTTTTGTTGTTCCTTCAATTTTTTGTATTGCGGATAAACAATTATTAGTCGCAGAACGCGGATATATCCGAAAATGCGGATATATCCGCATCCGCAAGAATGCAGACGAATATATTCGGTTTAATCCGCGGATAGTGGATAATTGCGGATATCCGCGGATATACTCATCCGATGCAGGGCTTTTTTTTTGTTGTAGTTTGCAATTTACATGTTACAATTAAAGTTTAACTTTTCCTGTACAGGTAATAAATTTATTTTTGGAAAATATTATATACATATATATATGTATATATAAAAAAAAATTTAATTGTGTAAACAATGTAACAAGCGCACGCCATTGTTCCATCCTTTCCATCATTTCAAAGGATGTTTTCTGCATTTATTTTTTGAGCGGTCCTATTGGAGGTTTGCTTCTTATTTTTTTTTTTTTTTTTTTTTATAAATGTTCAGAGCACTTACGATATATATATGTATGTATATCCTTTATATGAAACTTTTAGCAACAAACACACAGCACTACTGCAAAAGGTAAAAGGAAGGATTAGGAGGGAAAAAGGTAAGAGAGGAATAAAAGGAATAAAGGTTTTCAGTCTTCTAGTTGTTTACTTTTGATATTAAGTTTGAATCTCTGTAAATTGTATTCCAAGGGAAACGTCTCGTCGTTCAGTTTATTCCACATTCGCGTACTCTTAACAAAAAATGAATTTTTAAATTTATTGGTCTTCGCGAATTTAATTTCCAGATTGTATCAGGCGTCTTAAGTTACGTGCGGGCTTTGACAAACCAGGCATAAATTCATAAAGTTCCGATGAACAATGACCATGAAAGTACTTGTAAAACACGCATAAGGCTCCCACATTACGCCTATGGGAAAGAGAATCAAGGTCAGATAATAATTTTACGTCTTCAATCATTCGAGATGCTCGGTTTTGGACCCGATCGAGTGCAGTTAAATGAATTTTCGGTGCTCCAGCCCAAATATGAGAATTATACTCCAACCTGGGTCTTATGTATGTCTTATATATTGTAAGTATTTCGGATGGATTAAAGTAAAACTTACATCGTCGTAGAAATCCAAGACATTTGGCTGAACCAATCGCTTCTTTGTTTATTTGTTCAGCCCAAGATATTCCCTTTGAAATAGTTAAACCGAGAATCTCAAATGTGTCAGACGTAGCCAAGCTGGATTCACCAGTCAGAAAAGACGGTAAATAACCATCAGTTCGGCCAGAAAAAACACAGGTTTGAAATTTGTTGGGATTAAATTCAACTCTGTTGGCTTCACCCCATTTAAGAATGACATTGAGATCTCGCGTAAGGTGGTCATTCATAGCCATTCTTTCTGCGAGAACATCGTTTCGCGATGAAGAAGAAGGTAAACTGTAAGAGGTGGAAAGTAAACTGTCATCAGCATAGGAGTATATTGGATTGAGAGTTGCTGATAGAACATCATTGATGAAAATTAGAAAAAGGGTTGTAGAAAGGACGGATCCCTGAGGAACACCAGCGTTTATAAGATGTTGATCGGAAGTCACACCATCCACCACCACTTGGATTTTGCGACAAAAAAGAAAATTCTCAATCCATAAAATTAACGAACCGTGAAGGCCAACTGCCCTCAATTTACACAGCAAACGCTTGTGCCACACGCGATCAAATGCTTTTGAGATATCGAATGTAATGACTTGAGATTCACCAGATTGTTGAATGATTCTGTTCCATTGTTCAGTAACAACATTAATTAAATCACCTGCTGAACGCCCTTCGCGAAATCCATACTGACGATCAGAAATTAGATGATTAGCTTCCAAATATTTCATCAGCTGGAAGTTGATTATGGTCTCAAGTACTTTAGAAAGCACCGAGACGATAGCGATTGGGCGATAATTTGAAGGGTCCGATTTACTGCCCTTTTTTGGCACAGGATGTATGTTAGCAGTCTTCCAGATGGAAGGGAAAATGCCAGAAGACATAGATCGGTGAAACAGATATGATAGTTGCTTAGACAAGGATTTACAGCAATATTTGAGGACAATTGGGGGAATACAATCCGGACCGGCTGACTTGTTGGTGTTAATGCTTGCAAAGACTCTAACGAAAAAGACAAAAGGAGAGGTACGGGAATAAGGCATTGCAAGCAATACATTATTGTATTGCTTGCAATGCCATATATTATTGTATTGCTTGCAATGCCTTATTTCCGTACCTCTCCTTTTGTCTTTTTCTTAATTTATATAGCAACTCTTTCTTTCATCAATATTATATCAATTGGTATTATGCCTGTTTACACAGGAACGGCATCTGTTCTGCAAGCTTTTGAAGTACCAAGAAGGCTATACTTTTTGAATTACTTCAAACTCAACCTCAATATTGTCAAGGCAGGGTGATTTTTCAGATTTCATTGACTTTATTACATTTGTGTTTCATTATTGCAATGCAGTTTTTCACAAGGCAAGTTCTTGGTGCTACAAATCAATGTATTCTTACTTCTTTGTGCAATTCTGTACCATTCGGTTAATATTCTCAACAACTCAATACTCACAAATGTAGTATCATAAATGTTTGGTTCGCCTAGGTGGCGATAGGCGCTTGGCTGGTTATCTTTATTTATAACAAAGATGCCTTTTTTGCAAAAGCTCTGCCACAAAGATATCTCGCTCATTTATATCCTTATTAGGCCAAAGTTTGGATTTATATCATTAAAGTTGCCAGATGTAAAGCCTAATGTTGTAGACCACAGAGTATTGAAAATAAAACTAATTAGTAAAGAGTTACCGAAAGCCGACTTTATTTCACCACAATTTTGAGTCACAGACCTATATGACAGCCTTTGTGTTGTTACCGTTTCCAGTGACAACTCCAACTTTATCCTTGTAGAGTTCCTCTACGCAGAGTCTTGTAACATTGATAATGTTCCGGTTATGTTCCGGTTCAGGCTAAGAGTGAATCCATAGTTGATTTTTGTTGGATTTGTAAATTTGGTTACTCAGTAACAAACATAATTATTGGTATAAATATTTGATACAAGCTTATTGTGATAGATGGTGATGATGATCGTTTTGTGTGTTTTTCCCCTCCTCCACCAATAAAAAAAAAATAAATAAAAAATAAATTAATTTGCATTCGCTCATTCTATTTTGATATTTTGGTGAAGAAGATACAGTGTACCAGTGCTGTGCAGTTAAATAAATTAAAATTCGGGCATTCCATTTTGATATTTGTTGGAGAAGATACAGTGTACCAGTACTGTGCAGTTATATACATTAAAATTGGGTACCAGTGAAGTAAAAATATTGGGTACAAAAATTCTTCAGACCAAAGGGGTATTTTGGCCTTTTGGTTTTTGTTTTGTGTACTCAGAGAAACTCACTTAAACTGTACTCAGAGAAACTCACTTTTAAACTGTACTCAGAGAAACTCACTTAAACTGTACTCAGAGAAACTCACTAAACTACAGCAATCACTGAGGCAACGCACTCCGATGACAAGTAAACAAGTATAGAAGTGATGCTATACCACGTGCATAAATATAACGCCATCATCTCCATCGCCATCTTAAGATAAGTGTTTGTTACCGCTTTTAATATATTTATTTATATACCTTTTTTTTTTGTATTAAGTCATTTATTTATATTATTTATACTTATTTAAATACCATATTATTTATATTATTTAAACCATATTTATTATATTTATATATTCACTATATTTATTGATTTTGATACCTGTTTATCTTATTTATTGTCATAACACATTTTTTTTTTTGTTGTTTATTTATTATATTTATTAATTATACAATTAAGGAAATCATGGACCGCGGATCCTAAGAAAAAGATTGTAAATTCATTATTATTATATACTCATTATATATTGTACATATTTCCATTTTCTCAAATACATGTACTAATAATTATGTTTAGAATATTTTTTGTGACGTGTCAATGATCACTTATGGGTAATGATCTTAGTCTGATGGAATCCCGTGAATAGGTCTTTATTAGCATGGACTAGCATATACTGCAAAAGGGGCATACCGGATTTAGGTGCATGGTATCGCCGTTATGGAGGGTGGAGCGCACCGAAATGGATATTACTATGGGTTTACCATCGGTTTAATGTAATTTTTGTTTGAATGTAGTCTACTCCATATTTGTTAGTTTTCAGGCCGTCAATGTGGATACACCAACGAGCAGCACTTCAAGTCTCAGTAGCTGGTGACAAGAACTACTCCCACCTTCTTAACCTAGCCGGCAAACGTGCTGTATGTCACCAATATGCAGAGCTACTGGGAAGTCTGTTAATGGGACGAAAATAGGTATTCTACGTAGTTGCACTCAGTCGCAACTTAGTTAGCACTAAGTCGTTCCGTTACAGTCTACTGATCTTCTTTTCTTGTGCAAATTGTCCAATTTCATATCCAAGTTGACAGTTTATGTAGTTTTATATTTTTATTAAAATTTTTTAGTTTTTTATTTTATTTTAAAAATCGAAAAATCTGCGGTTTTAAGTCCGTTTGTCTTCGTAAATTAATTTAAATTCATATACATACATACTATCACACATTTTAATGAAAGAATAATAAATTTAACAAGTTGATTGAAATTGATTAAGTCTCATTAAAATATTCAAAATAAATACTAAGAAAACAATGATAAGAAATAAATTATAATTAGAATACAAAAATAATTATAACAGATTGCAGAATAAAAAAAATAAAATTAATGAGCAACACTCCACTTTCCTTATTTTTATTTTTTTTCACTTCTTAGTACTAACAACAATTTTGATTTCACCTATGTCCGAAACAACATTAAACAATTGTTAGTGTACGTTTCCACCAAGAAGTTGTTTGTTTTTACATCGCACCTCCCACGGATAGCATACATTCCCAAAACAATTACGTCTCAACACAAAATTTACTACCTACACATACAAACAAAAAACAACCGATTTGTAGAAAAAACAACAGATTTGTACTAATGAAGCGAACTTTTACTGTTGTTTTTTTTACATTGGTACTAAAATATAAAATTTCCTCTAGGAAATTCAATGTATTTTTGTTGCGATTCAAATTTAAATAAAAGTTATTTATTTTTTTAAAACACTAAAAGCCATTTATTTTTTATTAAACTTTAAACATTTTAGATTTGCAACCATTTACAATAAATTTCTATGAAAAAAATCAACGTTAAAATTCAAATATTTAAATTTATAATTCTAATACATAGAATTTCAATACACATACATAAAAAAAAATTAAAATATTTCCCTTTGTAAAAAAAACAACCAATTTCTAACAAATGATTGAGGAGATCCAAACAAGCAAAAAACATTGTGTTTATTCCCTCATGAATAATGAAAATTTAAAAAAAAAAATGCCGAATAATTTTATATAATTTTATGTATTTACATTTTTCCAAATCTTATGCCAACCATGTTGTTTCAAGAATGATCGAACGAACAAGAAGGAAACAAAAGCAAAAACACACGCACTCTACGTTTCATTACACGCACAATATTTTAAATTCGAAGGTTTAGTGTTGTCGCATGCACAAAACATTAAGTCGCCTATGCGCCTTATGTACGTTGCGTATAGTATTGATAATTTGATTCTAATACGAATCGAACACATTGGTCTACAAATGCTCGAGCAATTGCTCACCAAGAGAATTAAAATGGAAATCATGAAGTAAATTGTCTATCTCTCTGAATTGATAGTAATGTAAGGTGGGATTGAATTGGAAGTAGACGGAACATTAGGAAAGATATTTGGAGTATTGCTTGATGTTGCCAACTTAGCCTTTGATCTGGTTAATGCATTAATTAAATGACTTTCTGCCAGAGAATTTGGTAATTCTATGCGACTTAATGAATCTGCTTTCGCATTGGCTTTACTTGAATGACTTTCTGCCAGAGAATTTGGTAATCCTATGCGACTTAATGAATCTGCATTCGCATTGGCTTTACTAAACTAGATGACGGATTAGACATAGATTTAAGCCCAATCAAGGGTTTGTGATCAGTTCGTATAATAAACTGTTATGATAAAACAGGTGGATTTATCAAAGCTTCGTTTAATTTCACAAAAGCGTCCTCACAAAAAGCTGACCATTCAAATAAAATATGTGAGAGGTTCTAAAATTTCCGAAAAGTTATTTATGAAGCCTGTAATAACCGAATCGTCCTAAAAATGATTTTATATCCTTTGCAGTTTTTGGTCTTAGATAATCTTTAATTGCAGAAATGGTTGACGGATCGGGCCGGATTCCTATATCCGTAGTAGTGTTCCTAAATAACTAATCTCTTTCCTCAAAAAATTACATTTTTTTGGCTGTAATTTTAAGTTGATCCTTCGCAAACAAGATAGAATTTCGACTAATTTGTGATTATGGTCTTTCAAATCACATCCATAAATGACAATGTCGTCAAGATAAACAAAGCATTTGACAGTACTCAAGCCGGAGAGTACCGAATTCATTATTCGCTGGGAGGTAGCCGGGGCTCCTTTAAGTTCAAACGGCATGTGGTTGAAATGGTAATGACCCGCAGGTTTATGCTAAAAGCAGTTTTTTGCTTATCTTGATCACTCAGTGGAAATTTATGGTAACCATCCGCCAAATCAAGAGTTGTGAAGTAATTTAATCTTCCAAGTTGATCGAAGATATCCATAATGTTTGTTAAAGAAAATGTGTCCGCAATTGTAATGTTGTTAATTGTATGGAATTTATATTGATTTTTAAACAGGTCCGCTTTGTTTTTAATAGCTTCTTAAGTCTAGCTCCTAATCATCTAGCTTGAAGACATTTTTAAACAGCTTTGATATTTCCATGATCCACCAGTATGTACTAATATCTTTCATCTATACATTGACCTCCGTGGCATTACTACATCACAAGCTATTGTAATGAATTCTGTCATTTGAGACACCTGATTTTCTGTGGGCCGACAAAACTCTATCAACATGAAAATAAAAAACTTTTCATCAAACATTTTATGTTTCCAACATAAAATCACTTTCTTTCTTACTTAACACTTTCATTAGGAGAAACTCACTAAACTATGAGAGATTAACTATCGAGCTAGCACTACCGCAATACAATGTGAAAATGTTTTCAAAATTCAGCATTACCACTGGAAGTAATGAAAATGCTTCCAGTAGAAGTTTACCTCTATTATTAGTAACTCGGCTTCCCCATTCAACGGCCCAGGCACAAAAATCGCCCACAACCAAGAAAGGGCTATGACTACGTGCTTTACTAATCAGACGATTCAGAAATACTTTGAACTCATTTATAGTTAGTTCTCTTCTATAGCAGGTTTCGCACATATTGCAATGGTTAAGATTAGATGCAGCATCTTCTGATTTTTTCGGACACTTCACACTACCAATGGAATGTCTGTTTCCTCCAGTGGTTTTACTTTTCATCCAGTGGTCACTATAAGAGCTTCCTGTATCAAGGTTTTTCCATCAGTTTCCTGACCGATAATGTTCTCAAATTAGGAGAAAATCTAACAAAAAATTTCCTCCCGTAGTTTGACTAATATAAATAACCTTTTTCCGAAGACTAATAAATTCTGACTCGAAATTCACTTTACTTAGCAGTTCAGGATAAGAGGCAGTGATCGTTTTCAATTTCTATTCCGCCTTTTGGGTGCTACTTTTTATCAGTCTGGTTTATCTCACACCACTTCTTTCTACAGTTCTCTTTCTGGTTCTAAGACCGGCTTCAGATTTGACAACTATTATGACCTGCCTGGCGGTGGCTCTGTCTTCCTTTAAGCACTGTCTTCCTTTAAGCACTGTCTGCATTAGTAGCGTTCACAGTTTCACTTATTCCTTCATCTTGATAAGTCAAAACCTCTGCTGGTTTCGCATTGTAACGATATCTTGTATAGCTGCAACGTACAATATTTGCTTTTACATATAGATCCGTCACGGGTTGCAGATCCATATCTTCACGATCCTCCATTAGAGCCAACACGGAGTTTCCCATTTTTTTAAACTCTTTCTTTCACCTCATTACCAGGGTTCCTTCGAACCTCTACACCGCCATTTTTTGTTGCTGTTCTTGTTTTTTAATTGGAGTACTTTTCCCTAGTTATGCCTACTACCATTTTTTACTTCAGCTACTTTTAGCATGAGGAATATACGCTGTTTAAAGACGCACCTCCTGATGAACAGACGCTTCAATGCAGTTTTAATCCGAATTGGTATTTTATTTCCCACGACTGGTGATCCTGTTAGAGGTTTCCTATATCCACCATCCACAAAACAATGGAAGACTTCTTACTCCACACGTGAGGTTCCAACAATTTCAGTCTGACACAGTATATAAAACTCAGCAAGAAAATCAGCCAATAAACATTCTGCGTTTTTACAGTAAAGTATTGCGTGTTTTAAGTGACTTCAATGATCAAATGAACCACACTATTGTTTCTGGGGCCACTTTTGAAACCAAGCTTAAGGTCTACACTTTTTAAATGTTACCTTTGTTTGTAACTTCTTGAAACTGTGCAATTTTAACTCACGTAACGTAGCTTAAAGCTCAACCACTTCCAAGTTCCCCACCTTATTTTTGTACTAGCTTGCTAATAGCGAAGAAAGCTTCCGTACCAATAATGGGTTATACTGTGCCAATCCGAGTTGGCTTCTACTGTGTTTTTTTGATCTTGTTCGTTTTGCTAGTAACACATGGCTCAGGTACAGGTAAAATTAAAAATTAAATTATTCCAATTACCAATACTCTGCAATTGGTGAACTATGCATTATGTAATATTAAATTATCTTAACTTTAGCACTACATCAACAATGATGGTACACCAACAGAATATTTATGAACTTAATTCCAGCTATTAGCATCTGCCACCAATTTTTACGAATATTTCAATTTCATACCACCCTGTCCGCCCCTAATACTTTTAGTTTTAATTTTACTCGTTGGTTAAAACAATAAAGCTTTTAGATGAACTCCATATCCTCCCACCCAATTAAACTTTTTGTATACGAAACTTTTTATCTAAATATAATCGAAAATTATTCGAAAACCCCATTTCGCTTTATAATTTAGACACCATTTAAGGTTTAGTCAATAAAAATTTTTAAAACTTACTTATACAAGTACTTTATACATATACACATGGCATACATAGATAAAGGCGCTTATCTATTCCGTTAAATAAATTATATGTTTACGACTTCGTTTTGTTTTTCCCTTAAATTTCACCAACCAACTGGAAAATGTGTGCACGAGTATGAGTATGCGATGTTCGGTATGTAATTTGCACTGTTTACCATATATACAAGAGGAATTGAAAATTTAACTTCCGTTACATCTTATTTTAATATATACGACCGTTGTCATCATAAAATGGCGAAAACCCTTTTTTATCTTCATATGATTTATGGTTAGCAGCTCCTGTGATAGGGGGATATTTACAGAGAATGTATATTTATACATAAATGAATGAAAATAAAACTCGTCGAATGTCATTATAGTAATAACGGTGGTGACCTACATCAATATTAATACCACGATATAGAAAATCGAGTCATTTGCTTTAAAATAATACTCCCACACAATTATCATGAGTGACATGGGTTCCTACATAAACACTCATTTTTCGTAAATGCTAATATTTCACAGGTATTCCTAAAGGCATGCGTGTCTATCGGGTGAGTACATCATTTTTCCCCCAATTCCGGTTGATTTGAAATCCAAACAGCCTTTTTTACCTGGGATCCACGAAGAAAACAAACACCACTATTGCAGAGGTTATTTACACTGTAAAGCAATGTATAGCTTTGGGACACAATCATGGTCTCCAGCAAAGAGAAAAGGTATCGCTTGAAACTCTTGAGCAAAGAGTTTCAAGCGATACCTTTTCATAGCTTATATGATGACATCAAACTCGCCTGGTTTTCTTAAAGTGACTGCACAACCTACGTACCGATATTAAACTGCGTATCCGTTAACTTAAACAAGGGTTTTGTTAAAATTTGGCAGTATACATATTTTCTTTTGTTAATTATTTTAACAGTGAAGTTTTTCTAAGGATGTTAGTAGTCAGTCCATCGATCCAACATTTGTTTTGTCGCCTCTTAAACCATTTTTGTTGAAAAATACTTTTCCAACCCATTCATTGGCTTTGCTTTATCTCTTTCTCTTTTTATTTTATCATGTTTTTGTACGTATTTGTCATAAAACGGTTAGTTTAATTGATTTTTAATATATAATCATTTTTTTAAAATCTAATTTTAAAGTTTTGTCTCAAATAACATGTACGTAAATTAGATTTTCAACAATTACATGACGTATTTGTCATAAAACCATATACAACTATGTTGTAAATATTGTAAATACAACTTATTACTTCGTTGGCGCCCTTTTTCCAACGGTTTCATTCCAGACATAACATTTAGCCTGTTTGCTACTCAAATCGTATACGGTTAACTTGAATACATACACCCAATTTTCTCTTTTAATAAAAAACACTTGTATCTGCAGTTGGCACCGGAAGTACTTTTTGAAAATCATAGTAAGCTGTAATTATTGTTGTTGATTCCATTGCATTTGTTTTATCAGCATTTTTGAGATTTCTAGCTTCTTCTTTATAGCATAAGTGCATATACTGCGGTAGTTTTTGTGCATCTTGTTCGGCATCAGTCAAATTACCAAATTCATGGCACTTTTCGCACTGGTCTTTTTTAGGGGTGTGAAATCCAATATTAAAGTCCGAATTGATTATATCCCTATATTGCCTCAAATAACCTGACTTTGCGGTTGGGCCCATTAGTACTTAATGACATTCTAGGTATAAACGATGCATCTGTGCCACTGAAAGATCACCATCGATATATTTTCATGTTGTGCGTTCTCTGAGGTAATGAGCTTCAACAGTGGGTATTGAATTCATATTTTCTCGTACTGAATGTTGAATTAATTTCAATGTAGGATCCAACTTTTTTAGACATTTTCCTCTTTTATCGGGAGATAAATTGCATTTACCGCTTCTATATTTTTTAAAAGCTGTCTCGATCCATTGGCTAGTGATAGAAAGTGTATCAATAAATGTTTTTAGGCACACTCGTATAAGTTCTTTCTTAGCTTCAACTAAACGATATAAAAAAAAATTGACGAGTGCAATATCGTCTTCTGGTTCCCGTAAGAACGTTTGTAATTTTTTTTGGAATCTCAGTTGAGTTTTCTATTATGAAAGTCCATTTATCAGAAAAACTAATTTTTATTATACTAATTTTAAAAATTATTTTACGCTCTTCGATTGGGATGACATTTTTACATTTTAAAGATCAGTTGTTGCAACCACTCTTAATTTCTTTGGGTTGTTTAATTTCGCCACTTGGCATGACAAACTCTTTTCCAGAATTGCGCGCTATTTTAAGTAAATTACGATGGAATTTTTTCCAAGTTGACACTTGATACTTCACTTGTTTCGACTTGCTGAGTGATGGATGATGTTTCGGAATTTTCTTCGGAAATCGATTCAGAGTCTGGGACGTAACCTTCGCTACTACACTCAAAAGGATCTTGAATAACAAAAATTTATTATAAGTTAGTTATTTTTAAAAGGAAAATTCAAAATTTACCTTATTCAAAATCCATAAGATCACATTCATTCAAACCCGTTTAACGGGTGAAATTTGAGCCATTCCTATATTTCACTTTGTTCTTCACTAAGTAAGCCATCAGAATGATTTTAACTATTAAGGCTGGCTAATTTAATATAAAATATATATAAAATAAATTTAGGTAACTACTTTATAGACGGTAAAAAAAAAAAAATATGTATAGTGTACCTGCGTCTAACTCTAAGTCACGATTTATTATATCAATACTATCGATCTGATCATAGCTACTATTAAAATTTAATTGTTTCTCTCATTTAAAATGCTCATTTTAACGATAATCTTGTAATTTAAAAAAATAATAATATTTAGTATAATTATTTGGTATAATTATATTTTAATAACAATATTATTTTAATTATTACGATTAATAATTATGTACTTTAGTCATACACACCTATAATTTTGCATAATGTCATTTCTAACATTATTTTTGATCGGTTCATTTTACCATAGGAATCGATCCTTTTTTTAATATAATTAAAACTGCACCATTGAATAACCATATATAGAAGTGACACCAAACGTTTCCGCCGCTACGTAGTTGTTATAGCGCTGTATGCATTTGTATCTTAGATCAATTTAAATGAAGGGTTTAAGTATCAACTATATATAAAAAAAAAAAAACTTTATGATTTTTTTTTACATTGTTTATTCAGTGCGAATATAAACACATACAGTCAAAACCAATGTCAATACAAAACCAGAATTCAACAGGAAAATCTAAATAAAAAACGAAACACGAAATATTTATGTTTATGTTTGAAGGTCATTTAATTCATATTTTACAGATGATTAAGTATATCAAATTTTCTTAATTTTTTTTGGTACTTTTTGCTTTAGAATTAATTTTATGGATTTTTGCACGTAAAAGTACTATTAATATATGCATAATTAATTTTTTTTTATGTTCTTCAATGCGGCAAGAAGTTTGTTTTGGTTTTCGCACAAATTATAAAGTTTGTCAACTACTTTGTGTTTGAAACAGATTATATCAAAATTATCCTAAAAAATCTTAATTATTTTTTTTTTAATTTTACAAAAACTTCTGTTGGTAATGCTAAACCACCATTTGTAGTTTTTTCATACTGGCGATTTTTAATAAGTAGCTCTGTATGTGTATAGCTTTGATGTTGAGTTGGTTGATCTTTGTACATAAAATTTTTACATATCGTACAATTTGTCTTTTTTGATACAGCATGTGCTAGGTACCCAGAAAAATATGTAATTGACATGGCTTGAATAGTTGGTTCAGCTTCATTGGCTTCTTCATCCGATCAGTATGATTAAAAATAACTGAAGAATCACATTTGCTTTAAATTTTTATGGAGCCGAAATGCAGACGGATTTTTTTCATAAGATCCTCTATTATTTCTCACAACAGAAATGGTATTTTCTAAACAATCCGTATTTAAATGAGATGTGATTAGGTACAATTGGTCTCTTTTTTTAGGTGATTCCATAATTGCAGCGTACCATGGATTGTTTGAGATAATCCATTAAAGCAATAGACAGGTCCTTTTTTTACTCGTTTCCAAGTCAATATCCACTTTAATGTGTCTTCTAAATTAGATATAACATCCACTTGGTCGTTGGATAGGGCACACTTGTCAGGATTTTTTGAATACCTGTTATTACTATTCATATTATCAAATAATTTATTTATTTAAAAAAAAAAAATTCGCAGTACTGAAAGCCACTGATTTTTCTTTTTTATTAAAAATGTCTGTTGCTGCCGCTGCAAAAATAGCCGTAGCAACGTGCTTACTAAACTCCTGCGTCGCTAATTTGACCTTCATTTTTTGATAATTATCAGGTTTTATGTGTGGTTCTGTAAGTCTATTTATAATGAAATTTAAGAAATAAATCTTTTTCATCTGAATTCCATTTAGTATTTTTCGTGTGAACTAATTGGCTTTTCACAAAAGTTTCTACGCTTTTGGATTTATTTTCCAGCAAATTATCTATCGTGGTTAAGGCAGATAAATTATTATTTTCATTTTGTTTTAACAATTTCCGTTTTGGTGATTTTAATAGTTCCTCAATGGGAATTGCAAATTTGTAGCTTTTATCAGTAACATTAGAATTAAAATTAGCTTTGCAATCTGGACGATGATCTGGTGATGGAAATTGTGTTTGAACTATTTCAGCATGCTCAACTCCTTTAAAACCACTGAATATATCATTGTATGTTTTTAATGGTGGTGTGTTTCTTACAGTCCACTTTGTATTGCTCTCGTGTGATTGGTCACTTGTTGTTGAGTTTCCAGGGCAAAGTACTAAATTTTGATGCAAGGTCTCACCTAAAACATTGCGTTTTTTCATTACATTTCTGATTTCAATTTTCTTGAAAGTATTATCTATGTTTTCACATATTGTATTATCACTTTCATTTAAACAGTTATCTTTTATATTTATGTCATTTTTTAATGGATTTGGAAAAGCACTCATTGATAGACGAAATCTAACTGAACTAAAATTTATAAAATGTTTGTCAAAATGATCAGCACATATATATATATACTGTCTCATTTGCTATTAGCTTTGACGAATAACTGTTTCCTGAATTAAGTAGCCTTTTCTCGGCGATTGTCTTTTGGCAATATAAATCTTGGAACACCATAACTTTTTTTGTTTTTACATCCCACATAATCACAAAAAACCATTTTAAAATTTATTTATTAAGTACACAAAAATATTTAAAAAATTCACAACTCCTAAGTGTCTCCGAAGAAAAGAGAATTTAATGTTACGAGAACGAAAAAATACGAGATTTTTGTTTTAATATTTCAACATTACTTGTAATTAGTTTTTCATAAAACTTAAACTAAACGCCTATTGTACCATAGATTTCCGTCATAAATCTTAGTTCCGATAATTTGATAATGTTAAATAGTAAAAATTATTTAAAGGAGTTACCTTTAATATTTTTTCGATTGAACAAAACGCAGTTTACGAAGTATGTAAAAACAACCGGCCTAATTTTACAAAAAGTACGAATAGAAAATCAAAATAGCATTAGGCCATATATTATGCCATTTTGTATATACTGCCGTTTTGAAATTGTATGATAATGCAAAATTACGTAGTTTTGGGTTTTTCAAAACAAGTTAAAATAGGAAAAAGGGTAATAAAATAAAACATCATGGCTTTTTAGTAACAGGATACCGAGCGTTTTATGGTTATAAACATTTTCCAAAAAGGATTCTTTAGATTTTGTAAAATTTATTGTACTTTTTATGTATTGAATGTTCTGATTTACAACTCGACCATATTTTTTGTTTTAAATGAACTGGAGTGGGGATTGTTTAAATTTATTTCTCCAAGCTATAACCAGCCATCGAAAATCATTTTTTTAAACGTTGCCATTTCAAACGTTGGTTTGAAATCAAGAATCAGTAAATTGACTATCCATTCAATCATATTCGAATCCTAAAAGCATTCCCACACAGCAACGAAAGTATGGCCCAACATACTTTCGATACCATTTTTGGTAGGTAATTCTGGAAACGCTTACTAATTTCAGACATAAGCAGCAACTGCTCGCAAAACCGTTGTAGAAATTTACGCCGGTGACTGGAGTTGGTTTTTAGGACTGAATTATTCTCCATATATACTATATGTGCTGCTAAAGCCGCCACATCTAAAATGTTATAAAAAAATCTCGGTGGCCAGTAAGACGAATCTTCCTTTTGCATGAGTATACCCCCAGCATTTTGTCCATATTGTCCACGCCGCCCTTGGTTCTGTTGTAATCTAGAATCATTGTTGGTTTACTTGCTAATCCTTGTGTTTCCTTAATGCATGGTAGATAAAAGCATCACAGCATTATTTTTTTGGAAATATAAGAACACATTGTGATGTTCGAAAATCCGTTATTCGGCAGGTTGTGTTTTGCCTTGCACGACTAAGAATTCCACTGGTACGAATTGCCGTCTTTTGTTTACTGCTCCTAAAATTGATAAATTGTGGTCGCACATTAAACTAAAAGCTAAATTGTTGCTGGTGAAAAAATTATCACATGTTATATTTCCACCGCTACTACTAAAAAGAGTGCAGCATAGATACTTCACAACACATTCTCTTTGATTACTTTCTCTTTATGAGATTGGAGTCATTCCAGTGTACATTTTACATTTCAATATGTAAACGAGGAAGTGAAGTCACTCACCAACCATACTTTAATTCCATATCTGGCAGGTTTTCATGGAATGTAATGCGTGAAATGCGTACCACCTCAATATGCGAACAGCTGTTTGTCAACTGTTATGTTTTCCCCAGCTACAAAACACTCTCGTAGATTCCGATTCAATACAAGACACATATTAGTAATCGTTGAGCACAAGTAATCCCATTATCAAATACGATATATCGGTTTATCGTATAAAAGCGCTGTACACCCGTTGTAGTGCGGTAAAGAGGATGAGAAAGCATTCTCCACTACTCCAGCTTTTGTTCGTTTTTGGTTCAAATGACTCCTGCAAATATTATAATGCCAAGATTTTTTTTGATGGAATTCATCAAATCTCACGATAGACTAAATAATGCATTTCAAAAGTCAAAAACAAAAGATAGCTTCCCGAGTGCCGCATAAACACATTTTTTGTTTAAAATGGAAGCGGTTGAAAAAAAAATACTTTAATTTTGTGGTGCCTTACTTGTCTTTTACAGATAATCTAGGTACAAAAATAAAATGCAATTGCAGGCGAACCCGAATTTTATTACAGTAAAACATGCAAAATTGACCGTATCTGTAAATTGACCACCTGCAAAAAGTGACCGATTTGAAATTGACCACAAACTTTTTCAAAAACTGGTCATATTTATGATCATTCAATCAGCGATCGTATTTGGATGACGGAAAAACCTTTTAGCATCACTCCTCTATTTATATTCGAAACCGCTACGGTGTTTTATTGTCGGTGTTTATATCTCTAGTTTTTCGAGTTGAAACCAAATACCATGAAGTAAATTTTACGTGAAGACATTTCAGTTTGGATTAAGGTGTGCAAGGAAAATAATTCTAGTGATGATGAACAGACAGAAGCGAATGAGCGAAAAGGGAGGGATGGCACAATATGGCAGCGAAACCCTATGTAAAAGCAAACTTGTTGTTAATAAAAATTATTAAATTTTATTTATAATATTAACGTAAAATTAAAATTTAAAACAAAATTTCATTCAAAATGTATAGAAATCTTACATAGATGAAGATAAAAATTCGGTTGTAAACACAAGGGAACGATATAAATCCTGTTAACGAAAAATATCGTGTGATAAAAAAAAAAATGATCAAATCGCTGAAAAATAAAATCAATTGATGACAAAAAAATTTTATTTTCTCCTTACGAGTTAAAATTATGTTTAATTTGTGATCAAGAGAAAAAAATAAAAGTAAATGATGCTGTTAGTTTGTTTATTTTTGTTTTTTAAATCTTCACACATTTTACTACCTACTAACAAACACATTCTTCTAACAAACACATGCGTTCTAACAAACACATTTTTAAATTGGTAATATAAACATACCAATTACATAAAATAAAAAATATTCGTGGACATAATTTAGCAAAGACACAGAAATATTTATTTCGTAGTACAATTTATTAACACTTGGCTCATATGTCGCTACAAAGTTAGTGGTGTCACCTTCTATTTATAACGCAATTGTTTTTGTTGTGAAATAAAACTATTTGGTTGAATTTAATAATTTTCTGCATCCTCGTTCAACAATGTTTTATAACTGACTTACAATACATACTAAAAAATTGTTTCACAAATTTTGCTAACGGGATACCAAAGTATATACAAATCACCCAATTTACACTTGGTCTCATGATACCGGACTCATTCTTTATTCCTTTTCTCTTTACCTATTCCCTTCATTCTTTCCCTTTCCTTTTTTCATCGAAACCGGTTTCATATGTAAAGGTGAAAAGAATGAAGAATGAATCCGGTATCAAAAGACCAAGTGTAAACACACTGAATAGGAATAGTTGGGGATGTTTTTTTGGTAGAATATAAAGCCAACTTAGGTGAAGGTGCACTTTTATTAGTGCAAAAACTTTGTATATAGACTTACCATAGTCTTACATGGGTGGAGCGTTTTGGATTTAAAATGTTTTTTTTTTGTCATTACGTTAAACAATTTTTCAAAACAATTTGGCTTGGCTTTTTATTTTCATCATGCTGACTCTTTTACTCGATGTTCGTTCACACAAAAATATAAAATTAAAACAACTCTTGTGAATATTTTCATAAGAAAGTCACATTAATTTTCATCGGTCACACACGATAAATCTGGGTTGTGATCACTACACGGACCGCGAATCATGCTTGTTGCAACTACCGTGAACAACTCTGTTTCGGCTTTTGGATTTCGTGTTTTGGCGCAGATTATTGAATCGATTTGATCTGGTCTGATTTTCTCCATTAACCATGCTTCTGCCACTCTACTGAGTACATACAACAACTAGGCTTTCTGAAAATCATCTGCTTAACGAGGAAGTATATTAGCGTCCTGAGTTTTTGTTCGAATAAACTTTTGAAGTGCGCTGATGTCGTGCCAATCGCTGGAAGTTTGTCGTGGCAGTAGATTACCGGGCCAGGCCATTTCTGATTGCATGTGAACGTGATGTATAAATCTGGCCGTCCGATATGAGCACGTCTTCATTTAAATATTCGCATTGATCTTGCATTCTCACGGACACCGTGCTTTCTTTGTGAATTACGGTTTCTACGTCGCAGGTTCGATCGTCTGATAACCAGCATTTTAATCGAAAATCAATTCCTAAAAATTACAATGATTCATTTTATGAGAACTTTCCAGCCATTGTGTTTAAAAATATAGAACAGAACGTTGTTTTAAACCATTCTGGATGAACGTGAACTTAATAGGACGTAGCAGTCTCCTATTGGAATATCCAGGGTCTGCAGATGAAATTATTCAGTGCGAAACACTTGTGCACAGCTTCTAAAATAGTTGCGCGATAAACAGTTGTGTTTATCTTCACCCCACGGTTCAAACAATAGTGAAGAGAGCTCCCATCGACAGTAATGATGACACAAACCATCACCACTTCTTGGTACCTGTGGTAATTTTGTTTGTTTACATGTTGCTCAATGTGAATTGGAGCTTGATCGAATAAGACGCTATTCCACAACAGGCCATTTGCATTCAAACGATGCAAAACATTTGCTTTATGTAGCTTTTTTATGTTCAGAAGTAAGATCGTGTGCCTTTTGGAACTTGAAAAGTTTGAAAACTTTTTTCAAAGCTAATTTTGCAGAATGTGCAGTTAATTTTTGCCACTGCAATGGAGAATTCGATCAATTCGGGCCATTCGAACAATATTTTTTAATTTTACTGTTCGTTTACCACTTTCTTTACATTTGGTAATGTTTCTAGTATTGTTGTAAGGTGAAATGGTGCACAGCACAAACAATTTAAAGCATTGGTGTAGCTCTCGAAAAATTTGATCTTTTTCAGCCAAATATAGCATCATCTTTTATTTTAAATGCAAACTCCTAAATGTGTTTCATTTTCATTTTGTGAATATCTCGTTGCGCCAATAGGTCACGGAGTAGTTTTTATTTCAACGACATCTTGACTGACGTGATTATATTATACCGTTTATGTGCTAAGTAGGTTAGGTTCACAGGTTCCTAGCACACCTAATATTTTTGCACCGTTAAATTATCAAAGTCACAATTCTACCACATTTTTCGAATATTATCAGTTTCATGGTATCACATAATAATTCCAATGATTGTAATAAAATGGACGGTAAATTTTAAAGCATATTTGACACAATACTCATAGATTTCAATGCTGAAACGACTCCTCCATAACAAGCAGTAATAAAAAATATTGCTCAAAGTTCAACAATGTATGCGTAAACAGGACCATGATCTAAGAATCTGTTTGCAACTTCAACAACTACCAGCTTTGTAGCAATCCACTGCATTCATCAATGTTTAGTAAAGAAGGTTAATCATAACACATTGTTGTTTTTCAGTAAACCACCTCAATGCACTGCGTTTATCATGAAGATAGAAATCATTTAAAAAATCGGTGCAGCCGGAAGATCACGATCACAATTGGTCTACAGTGAACCAATACAAGCAAGAAATAAGTTCATCAGCAAAGTAATTCTTACATGTTATAAAAGAACCACTTATGGTGCGAAGGACAAAGTTGTCTACAATATGATTAATTAAGAACACATTCGTTTTACTCATCTCATTTTTAGATGGTAAATTTATTTTCGAGTCAACATCTGATATTGTGCTTCCCAAGTTCAATATCATAAGATTTCCATGCAACATAAAAATTTAGTTATCATCACAGATAATTATATTACCAGATGAACATCCTGTATGGCTCATATTTAGCTTTGAGGTTGTACTAAGCCGAGCAAAAGGTAATACCAAAATTTTAGAACATGGTACTAAAGAACATTATCGACAGCCACAAAGGGAATCTAGTTTTAATTGGAATCCAAAAAAGTGCAATAAAACACCAAGGCAGGCAGCTCTAAATAAAAAATCAACTTGTCATCTCTTGGGTACAAATGTGAACAGGGATGATACTTCTCTTTCAGGACTAATCAATTTATTGATTTGACAAATTGGCAGTTTTAGTCACGCAGGTTTAGCGATCCTATACTTAATAAATAAATTTGTTTAATTAAGTCTGGGTAGTCTAATTTAACGGTATATAAAGGTATTGCACCCGAAATAATTTATAATATAAAAAGTCTTTTGAGAGATGCGAAATATACCTTGTTGTTTAGCATTTTTAATGAAAAATCCTTATCAATATATTTTACCTTTTCAACATAAAAACCTTGCGCTTTGTAAGAATTTACCTAAATAACACAAACATAACGACCAAAAAATATAATTTGTTTAAGGACATCTGAATATTTTCCAAGTTACTTATATAAGAAATAGAAAGCATCCTTTTTATTTATTTAAACCAATTTCCTATTTGATTTTGTGTTCTTTTACTTGAAGAACCAACAAAACATCCTAAAAAACACAAACAAAATATGTTTCCCTGAAAGGATAGCAGGTCGCCGCCGTATATAAATTGTCCTTGAATGATATTATCACTATAAAATTGGTTGCGGAGTGAAACGTTTTTTTTTTTTCGAGAAAATATTTTGACACTTGATTGATTGGATGAATATTGTGAAAATATTTTAAAAATTTTTTTTAAAAATATTTATAATATCGTAAAAAGGTTTTTTTTTTTTAATTTGTTTAGGTCAATCGATTCAAATGGAATGATACGAAGAAGTTGATTTTTTGTTGTCGAACGAAATATTAAATGCTAGAAGATTTCAAAAATTGTAAATTTAGTTAAAAGTTAATTGAAAATGGTACGTTTTAATTTCAGTCGAAATCGCAGACATTTTATTGATTAATTTTAGTTAGATTGTAATTAATGCGCAAAACCAGTGTGATACATAAAAAGTGTAACTCTAAAGCATTGACAACATCGCAATAAAGTTAATGAACATGTGGAACTTAATATCGAATAAATTTTGTGGAACCTATCTTTATTCAGTTTATGTGAATAAATGTGGAACTAGAATGGTGAATAAATGTTTGATATTGTAAAGCTAAAAGCTTGCTATAAAATTAAATTCGTACTTACACCACGCAATGCAATAAATACAATCGAAATTACCACTTAATGAATAGTTATGTTCAATAAGTACAGAGGGGGCTTTTTTTTATCAAATATTATTATAATTCTAATAAATTTTTTTTAACATCCACAATAATATACCATTTAGTTTTTATATTTACATTTTATATTCTCTTTTTTTAGTTCCCTTCCTGGCTGCAGTCATATTTCAACTATTTTTTCTATCCACTGCCTACTCGGTTACAATATATAAATCGACTACTCAGTTACTTTATTGATCGACTACTCTGTTACTGTTACATTATTATGTAAAATTTGTCAAAAGTGGTCCATTAAAAACTTTTAAAGCTACAGAATACGAGTAACCAAAAGTATTTTTATAGTTCAAAATATTTAATACTTAAAAATCGATTTGCATATACCACGTCTTGCCTGGAAACGTCTTAATACTGCTAAGAAACAAGTGGTCGATAAATCTGTTGCTAATTCCAAGTAAACAGAGTTGCTTCAAATTAAAACCACAAGGTAACATTTGAGTTGCTTTGCTCCCCTGAGTTTTGAGGCCTTTATCCAGAATGGACCTGCATAATCGACACCAGTTTGTAGAAATGGCCTGAAGAATTGAACTCGGCACGATGGTAAATCAGCCATTATTTGTTCTTGTCTTCTTGCCTTAAATCGCCTACATTTAATTCACGGTTGAATTACCTGCTTTACCGCCTCTTTACATCTAAAGATGTGATACTTCTCTCTGAGAATATTAGTTAGCAAAGTAGGCTCATCATGATCCAATCGACCTCCAACTCTTAGAATATTTGATTCATCTAAAAATGGAGCATAATTAATTAATTTAAATTTTTTACTAATGGCAATTTATTAATCTCAGGGGTAAAATTATCTTGCTGAACTATTCTTATGATTCTAAACAATGCCATTTGCATTTCATCACAGCTTAAAGCACCGCAAACTACCTTATTATCACCATCAAACGCAGTCTTAGCATTTTAAGCAAAACGATGCACGGATACTGGGTTGGATCCGTTGAATTTTTCGAATGTTCAACAATGCTTGAATGACATTTTGTTCGGTGATTAAATGTGAATTGACTACCTTCAGTTTTTCTTCCATTATATTGCAGCCATCTTCGATTTGTGTGTGAATAGTTTGTTTCCCTAAATCTCTGGAATATTTCAACCATTCTGGACCCTCCCACCATAGAGTAAATGTTATTAAATCCGATGACACCAGGCCCCAAGATGCGCAATCAGCAGGGTTACTTGTTGAATCAACATGAAACCATTGACTTCGATTACTTAACTCCAGAATTTTTGCAGTTCGATTTGCAATATAGGTTCACCATCTTCTTGGTGGACTAGAGAGCCAGTCGAGAACTATTTGAGAATCGGTCCAATAGAATATATTTGGCATAATTGTGGTTGCTTTGGCATAATTGTAGTCATCCCATTCTAGTTTCTCTGCTATACTGGTAGGGAATAGCCAGCCCATTGGATCGAACAGTCTTGATGCTACTGATAGAAGTAGCATCAAGACTGTTCGACCCGCGACTGTTTGGTATGGATAGAGCAGATATTAAGTGAAACCTTAAACTGGAAATGATCCAAACCGGGATTAAATTGGAGTCCCAAAACCTTAACTGACGTATCATCCTTTACCTGGATACTACGGTCTGATATTTCTTTAATGTTTTCTAAAAGTGACCTTAGCAGTTCAGCAGTTGATTTACCACTACTTTGGCTAATTCTTTATCATCTATGCCAAACATAAAATCATCCATGTAAAAATCCTTGAAAATGATTTCTGCTGCCTCTGGATATTGATCTTTATAGTCCTTGGCCAATTAGTGTAACATTTGAGTTGATAAAAACGGTGCTGATGATGTTCCATACGTCACTGTTGTCGTACTTGACTGTTTAAATACAACATGATGCAGTAAATAAAACCCTTATGATGTTTTAAGTGTATCCTCAACCATATGGCCTAGTTCTTCATACTCCTTTAGAAACCCCTTATATGCTTCATTTAGTTCCTCATTTTTCCGGAGTTTGTTTTCAATAGATGTAAGTCGTTTTACCGCCATTCCTCTTGATTGGCCTTATTTAAACTCCTCATGGAATGGTAGACTAACTATATATCTATCATCGGCTGCTTTAGCTACTGTCCTGTTATAGTAGTCAATGCGGGGTTTTTCTTCTTGTGTTAAAGCCATACCTTCATGAATCTTCTCGATTTCCCAAAATCGTCGTAAACTGGCATCAGCATTTACTAATAGACTCGTGAGACATGAATTGTCTTCTTTTTTATTATAGTTTTCACCAGCAATAATCCAAACTAAACCTAGTAATTTGTGCTATAACCTTGGAATCATTTCTAATTTGCCCATCACATATTACATCGAAAAAATAATTATTTCCAATAAGAATGTCAACGTTCCTTGGTTTAAAATAATCTGGCTCAGCCATTTGCAAGTTAGCTAATTTTGCTTAACCAAACTGTTCTACTATTCTCGATGGTGCATAATTCGATATATTGGAAAGTATTAATGCTTTAATGTTTAACTGATATTGGTTATTAACATTGGAACTAATTCGTAGTTCTGTCATACCTGCGTTAGTTTCCCTAACACCCATTATAGAAATGCGACCGTTACTTAAGTAAGTTACATTTATAAACTAACGAATAAAAGTGAATAAGTTAAATTAATGCTAATGTTATAGTTCAATTGGGTTATTCTACTAATAATAATTTCATTCTAGCTGAATTCGATGTTTACGAACGCAGTGTACAAGTGTGGAACCTAACAGTTTCGAAGGAATAAAGTATAATTTTTATGCGTACGATTAAAATTAACATTTATTCAGTTTTAAAGAAGTGTGGAACATAAATAGTTTTTTTAATTTTATGTAGGAATGTTTGTTGAAAGAAAAATATAAGCATGTGGAACATATGTAAAAAATGTGCGTCAAAAACTATTAAAAACACTAAAATATTTAATATTAAAGTAAGTTACTTAAACACAACGTAATCTTTGTTCAGTTTAAAACCAATGTGGAACCTATTTATGTGGAACCAGTGAAACTAAAGTAATTTTTTAAAATAATCTAATACTTTAAAGATATTTTTTTTTTTTTTTTTTAGATTAACACATTGCCTAGAGATAATTCCCTTAATGGCTTACGCCACGGCAACATGGTGGGTTAAAACCCTTTATTACAATTAATTTAAAGACTGAATGAATGTAATTTACAATAAACATTACATTCATCACGTATGTAGCCGGTTTCAATTTATTTTCTCAGATTTCTGTAATGCATTGATTTTCATTTTAAGGTGAATAACGCTCACAAACATACAACGACCGACACATTAAAACCAATTTTATCAATGCATTATGGTCAGGGAAAACTACATAAAACCCTGACCGAGAAAATATTACAAGTAAATATAAAACAATATTTAATCTTCACGGGTTGCTTGTTTCTTTAAGTAGGCGTGAAGGTTCCTCTTGAACACCTGTAAATTAAATATTGCAGGAAAGACCGATGGATCTATTTGATTCCACAGAGAGGTGACTCTAGGGAAAAATGAAGATTTAAAATGGTTAGTTCTACATCTGGTTATATCTAAGGCGAAGCTATGTTGCTTTGAACCAAAACGAGTGGGAGCCCTGTTGACAAACGCCGCTGGTATTAGAGATTTAATTTCGGAAGAACAGTGACCAAAATAATATTTGTAAAAAAGCGATAAAGCACCTACTTTGCGTCTGTGTTCTAATGAGTCAATTGATAAAGCAATATTTTTATCGTTAATCATGTGAATAACTCTATTTTGAATTTTATCGAGACATTTGAGATTTGATCTTGGAGCACCACCCCAGACAAATGAGTTAAATTCCATAATGGGCCTAACATAAGCCTTGTATAACTTAAGAACTTCTATAGGGGTAAAATAAAAGTTACACCGTCTAATGAAACCCAGATACTGACTAGCTTTTTTTGCAATAGAATATATATGTTCTTTCCAAGAAAGATCACTCGAAATGTTTAAGCCCAACATTCTAAGAGAGTACGACCTATTAATTTGAATTCCGTTTATTATGGGTGGAGCATAATTTTGAATTTTTTTTTGTGAAAAAAGACACGCTTGGAATTTCTGTGGATTAAATTCTACCCTATTAGATTTGCCCCATTCAATGACCTGGTTAATGCAAGTAAGAAGTGAATTATGCATAATTTGACGAGAGCAAGATAAATGAGAATTACAGTCCTTTTGGCTATTAAACTCAATAGAAGCAGACACTGTAGTATCATCAGCAAAAGAGTGGATATCACATGATGCCAATTTAAAAATATCATTGATATAGATCAAAAATAAGGTAGGCGACAAAGATGAACCTTGCGGTACACCAGCATTGATTTCATACGAGTCGGATGAAATGCCGTCTAATACTACCTTAATCGATCGTCCCATTAAATAATTCTCTATCCATTTAATTAGAGAACTGTCAAGATTCAGTGACCGTATTTTATTGATCAGGTTTTGATGCCATACTCTATCAAAAGCTTTTGAAATATCTAGAGATATGACACTTGACTCACCATATTTTTCAATACTTTTTTCCCACAAATGAGTTAAATAGGCAATAAGATCACCTGAAGAGCGATTCTTACGAAACCCATATTGAAAATCTGATAAAAGCGCATGCCTTTCGAGATAGTTCATTATGTGAAAATTCACAATAGATTCCATTACTTTAGATAAGGTTGACAACAAAGCAATTGGGCGGTAATTGGAAGGAGAAGTTTTATCACCTTTCTTAGGAACCGGTTGAATATTTGCTGTTTTCCAAATAGAGGGAAAAATGCCAGAGTTTACTGATAATTTAAACAGTTTGGCAAGAGGTTTAGCTAGGGAAAAATGACAGCATTTTAGGACAATTGATGGTAATCCGTCAGGCCCAGTTGCTTTGTATGGACTCAGATTTTTAAGAACTTTAGAAACAACTCGAGTACGAAAATAAATTTTGGGCATAAATGAAGAAACAGTAGTACATGCTGGTGGGGATTGGTTAGGGAGAAAAGGGAGAGTCGACGCGGAAGCAAAGTGAGACGCTAATAAATTAGCTTTTTGAATGGTGGTTTTATAATAGTTATTATTATAAAACAATAAGGGGATAGATGATGTCTTACCGCTAGAATTCCTTTTAACCAAGCTAGCAAACGACCAAAAAGTTCGGTTGTTTGCTTTAGAATCTAATACATTTCGTATTCGATTACGAATTTTGAGGTCATGGTTTAATTTAGACCTGATTATGATAGCATTCGATTTATTACGGGCTATTCTAAATAATGAGATTTTCATTAGAAGGATTACTGAGATAATTTAAATGAGCACATTTTTTCTCGGAGATAGCAAACTTACAATTTGCATTAAACCATTGAGTTTTGTGGGGCCGATTTCTTTTATAAAAGCTAGGAATGAATAACTTCATATCTTTTAAAATCACCGAAGTTATAAGCTTGGATACTGTATCAGCATTATTACTTTTAAAACACACAGACCAATCAAAAGAAGAGAAAAATAGATTGAGACTATGCCAATCAGCATCATTGAAATTCCATATTAACCTAGGTGTACATGTAATAAGCTCCGAAGTAGGTGGAGTAATCGAAAATTTCGCTGAGACCAATGCATGATCAGAAAGACCTAGAGGAGCATTAACATCAATAGAATATTTGTCAGGTATGGTAGTCAAAAACAAATCCAACAAATGAGATGAATGACCTAATATGTCAGGGTACCGAGTTGGTTTGTCTACAAGTTGAACAAGACTATTCATCCCCGCAAACAATTCAACATATTCACCTGTTTGATCTCTTGGTTGAGAAAATCCCAACCAAGTGTCATTATGAATATTAAAATCTCCCAAGACAATCACTTCAGACATTGGAGAGATCTGGTAAATCATATCAATTGAACTTGAAATTATTTCAAACTCGTGACATGTCTCTGCATGTGTTAGATTTGGACTACGGTACAGGGAACAAATAAAAATAGAGCGAGATTGAAATTTAATTTCAATCCACAAAGTATTAAACGCAGGATTGGAACTAGGTGAAATAAATTTGGGTACATTAAAGTGGAGATCATCCCTTACAAAAATAATCACTCCTCGATGTGGAATCAAATAGTCAACACGCGAATAACCCGGACAATTGAAGTCATTTGGATCGCCTAAGTAAGAAACTTGAACTTCACCTAAACTAAGTATGGCAGGTTTGGTTAACTCCAGGTGAGTTAAAATGGAATTAAAATTAGTTTTAAAGCCCCGAATATTTGTAAAATGAATTTCAAAATAGAAATTCATTTTACAAACGAAAAGTAAACAGAATGACGTAAATAACGTAAACAATGAGAACAATGAAACCAATTTTAGGGACCGAATAAATATGGAGCCCTTGTGCAGCGGAACTCACTTACAGTGACTAGGCCTTCTAAGTGAGTACCGCTACAGAGAACACCGGGTCAGTCCACCAACCATATAATATTAATATTTAATATTCATCAGATATTTATTTTGGCATTAACTTTGGAACTTAGTGCCAACTTAAATTTATTATTTCATTAGAAATGTTTAAATTGATAAAACAACATATTTAAATTTTTTCATCTATGTAAAACCATACAATTTACTGAGCTACTTGAAATAAAAGGAGCTTGATTAACTGGAATTGATTAAGCTGCGCCTGAAAGTATTTGGTGATTCTTTAAAAGTTGTGGAACCTAATTTAAAATATGGGTAATAAAAACATTTATTATTGTTTTAACACTTCAGTGATTTTAGTGACTTCATTTGGACATAGATCTAACATTACATAAAAACTTAAATTTATGGAAGTACGTCAGAGAGAAGTTGAAAGCTTCTTATCACATACTTCAAATCATCAGTCAATCTTAACCACATACTTATCTATGGTATGAAGGCCTTAAACGATCCATACCACGTCTCTAAAGAAACTTTTGATTAAAATTATTGCCTACTAAAAGCATAAAGTGGGACGTTAAATTAACCTCTGAATAGCTGTGAGGGCTTCTGCCCCAGAAAATAATTGCATGGATTCAACTTTATTCCAACAACACGAAAAATTACACTGAATTGGTTGATTTAAAATGTGGAACATATAGTTTGTTTCTTTTAAAACGTTCAATTTCAAATGTGGAACGTAATTTTAGCTTGAATATTTTCCTGTTTGACATAAAATAAAATGCAGAAAAAAAATCAGCATGCTAAATAAAAATGTGGAACTGAAAATTCCACAAAATAAAAATTTGTTTCTTTTAAAACGTTCAATTTCAAATGTGGAACGTAATTTTAGCTTGAATATTTTCCTCTTTGACATAAAATAAAATGCAGAAAAAAAATTAGCATGCTAAATAAAAATGTGGAACATGTTTTCCATTTTGTATATGTGATTAAAACAATTTTTTGATTATATTTTTTATTGTGTATACTACTTGATTGTTTCAGTAATTTTAAGTTGTGGGATATATTTTACCATTTATCTTTGTTATAAAATATTTTAAACAATATCGTTTTTTTCATAGAAACTATTAAACCATGCACACAAGTCGAGAAAGTTTGATTTAATTTTTTTTTTCATTATCCTTAATTTCATACCAATTTTCCCTTGGTTCTTATGCAAGTTGTACAACTTAGAAGTTGTAAAACTTGCACAAGAAACAAGAAGTGTTAGAAATGTGGAACCTATCTTCAATTTCACAGCAAAGTAGTTTAACTAGCCTTGAATATATGCTAAGCAAAATGTATGACTACCAAGTAACATTTCTTCTGAATCGGTCAATCATTTCGATGATGATTAGTTCTAAGTAGTAAGAAACATGTCGTGATGTTCATAAGGTGTTTAATGATTTCCAGCAAGAAAGTTGGTTTTGGTTTACAAAAAATTTGGAACATATTGTTAGTTTTTTTACAAGACATTCAACTTTGGTTTGTTAGCTCAACTATGGAACGTAATTTATTTTAACGACTTCTTTCTTTTTGAACAAAACTGAATATGGAAAATACGAAAAGTATTGTCTTTTGTACTAAATATAAACTGTGGAACATATTCAATTAATTGTAAATTATGACTTATTTATTTCATTGTAAAATAAAATAATTTGATTCTCCCATTTATTTTAATTTTTAGACATAATTAGTTGTGGAACATAATAATATTTTTTATTAAATAAAATTTGTGATTTAGTTCAATGAAGAAACAATCAAATCATGGCCATATTTCAAAAAAGAAGTTAGATATTAACCCTCCAATCGTTGTGGCAGATTGTTACAATTGTGGAACATAAACGATTGTAAAGTTGTCTAAATAAAACTAAACAATAAAACTGTATTAAAATAAATATTTATCTAATATAAATGTTAATTTTTATTTAAGAATAAGCCAAACCAAACTCATTAAAATGTCCTTGTCACGTGACTAGACATCCACAGATGATGGGTACAAATTACCTTATTTACAGAAAAATTTATAAACCTTTCACCATGTTACTACAATAATAATAAAAATCATAAGTATGGGGACTCACTCCTTTTAAAAAGAAGTAAATTTAAAATTTTAATTAAACATTTTCTTTTGACTCATAATCACAGTTGGAATATATCATCTGCTCAAACATCTTAATAATTTCATCCGATTTTATTTGACGACGTAAATTAATTATTCTTAAAATAAATTGAAAATTCTTTAGTACCAAAAATAGAACCGAAACCATAGTTGAAATTCAATTAAATTCTTGGTATGGTTCCATTATAAAATTGTCTAGGTAGAAGAACATATTACCCTCTAAAATCAACTCGTAATGTTTCCCGTACGTGTAATAATATTGTGAATGACACTTTCACAGCATAATAGTATAGAAAATTCCGCACTTGACTTTTTTTTCAAAACTTATCTTATCTTTGAATTGGATTGAATATTTCAAAAGGAATTCATAGAAATTATTTTCACTTCTATTGCTTTCATTGAAAAAACATAATTTTAATGGTGGGGCGTAATTTGTAAAGCAGTTTGATTAAAAGGTTTCAATATATCTTGAAAAAATTTTTTTTCACCAAAAATTTATGGTTTTGGAAACGATATGAACAAATTCTACATGTAATGGTTTTAAACGGTGGTTATAGCCTGGGTCATATGAACAAAGAAAGTTACCGAATAAATAAACCAGCACCTAATTTCCCTGAAGGGAAAAGATATGGTTCTTTCGATTACTATTCTATAGTTTGATCCAGATGAAACTAATTTGCATAAAGCAGAAGAAAAGAGTGAAATCCACACTGATTAGTTTCAATGATCGCTATAGTGAAAGAGATGAGTGCAGTAATTAAGAGTGTCAAACTGTGGTAATTTTTACAGTTAAGATGGTTCCCTTTTATAAGAAAATCTTGAGGTAGGTCTTTTTGATTCAAAATTTGGAGAATTAGATCGTAGAGCTAAGTTGCAAAGGTTGATCCTCCCTTTGTAACAAACCTTGCTAGAATTCCATTGAAACCCGGAGCTTTTCCATTCTTTAACTAAGTTGCCTCGAAAGCTTTGAATGTAAATTTTCACACCTGTCACGACTGCTCTGATTGGATTTACGTTATCGTCATTCTTATTTAGTAGGTTTCGAAAGTAGAAAGGCGATACCAAAATGACATTAGTGTCACTTGTTATCAGTTTACCATTTCCATCTCGGATGGCGGTAAATCTAGGATGGAAGTCTTTAATAGAATTTTAAGCGTTGGAAAATCACTGAGGATTCCGTTCAGTAAATGATCGTTGATGTTTTCGATCCAGCTCCTCATAAATTTGCATTTTTTGTCGTACCAGTTACCATGAATTTGTAGGATGTTCTGCTGAAATCGACATTGCGAACAGTGTTTCTTACTTGTTTTTCAAAGGTTGTTGACAGTTTGCTCTTACATTAATGCTTGTGGAGTGTCTATTTGAAATCATGAGTCATGGTGTGGCCGATTTGATTTGCAATACTCCATCATTTGATTTCTCTGTACCATTGTGAATCTTTATGGGAATGTGTTCTATATGGCTATATTATATACATCATAGAAAGCTCAACGGCGCGAAATCCTCTAATATTGGTGACTTCTCATATTGGTGACTTCTCTGTTCCATCTCTTTTTGGCAAAGTTATTACTAGATCGGATTATGTCAAGCATCATGGTGTTTCCTTGATAGTAAACTTTCCTGGAAGAAGCATCTTGATAGTAAGCTGTCAAAAGCTACTGCCATTTTTTGGCAATGCAGAAGAGCTTTTGGTAAATCTTGGGGACTGACTCCTAAAACGTTAGCTCTTATATACAAATCTATGGTCTTGCCAATGCTCTCTTATGCATCGGTCGTTTGGTGGCCAGTGATTAATCTGAAATCATCCATAGCGAAGCTTTGTGGCTTACAGGGCACTGCTTGTCGGGCTATTACCGGTGCTATGTCCTCCACACCACTTATTGCTATGGAAGCTATCCTTTCTTTGCCTCAGTTGCACTCTTTCATACTTGGGTCGGCGTGTTCTGCGGCATTCCGTTTGAGGTGCTTAGGGGTTTGGAATAGTTTCGGATCCATTTTGGGTCATAGGCTCATTATTTCTCGGTACAATTCACTTATACCAGAAATTGATATGTTTAATGACAGACTGCTACCTGAGTTTGACTTTTCCAATTCATTCTCGGTAGAATATCCGTCTAAAGATCTGTGGGCTTCGCAGGTCTTTCAAAAACGATTGTCTGAATCTATAGTATTCTTCTCGGATGGATCGCGCTCTGAACTTTCTGCAGGGTTTGGAACATACTGTCCCGCGTTGGTTCAGAGTTCGTCTGGTTGTCTGGGTTCGTACTGTACAGCATTTCAGGCGGAACTGATTGCGCTCTCGCATTGTGTGTTTGCTGCTTTAAAGTATAGCTTTGCTGAGGAAAACATCATAATGTGTACTGATAGTAAAGCTGTGCTCGATTCATTAATAAACCCTTTGACTGTTTCCAAACTAGTCAAGGATTGTAAACTTTACATTAATCATCTTTGCGTATTAAATAAAGTCTCACTAATGTGGGTCCCGGCTCATTGTGGCATCGAGGGCAATGAGTTCGCGGACTCCTTAGCTAAAGCTGGTTCTCGTTTGGAAATTTTCGGCACTGAACCAGCTACTCCCCTTTCTTTTAATTTGGGTAAGCAAGCTATTAAGAAATTCATTATGTCTGTTGCAAAACAAAATTGGCGTGTTTCGTCTGGCTGCCGCTAGGCGAAACAATTTATTAGTGAACCCAATTTGAGGTCGACTAAGTTTGCTTTGTCTTTAAGGAAAGATCAGTTGAGGATCCTGGTTGGGATTCTTACAGGTCATGGCCGATTCAAAGATCTTCTTCATCGCATGGGTGTAGCTCAGGATGGTGTATGTGAGGATTGTCTCGAAGAGGTTGATGATTGCATTCAATTTGTCTGTAGTTGTCCGGCCTTTGAAGGAGTTAGGCTTCAGGTCTTCAACTCTAGGTCTATTCGGTTAGATCAAGTGTCTTCCCTGCCTTGGTTCAAGCTGATTCAGTTTGCTAAGGTAGCTACTCGCCTTTGTGAAATTTAATAGAATCCTAGGTTTGCACCATGGGCCCGTTGTGGCATTGAGTGCGGAATCCTTGAGGGTTCCAGCCATTTTAATAATAAAAAAAAAAAAAACATGACCAATAACAAATGTTTGACTCATCTGATTTGCTTTTGACGAGTGCATGGATGTTGTCGATTGTTTTGTTAAAGTTCTTAGTAAGCGAACTCAAATTGTGAAATTTTGGATATTATTTGGGTTGACGCCCTTAATATGTTAACTGACGTGGCCAGGTTAAAGGAAAATGGCTCTAAACTATCCTAAATTGTGATGGCCGGAGTAGTTCAAAGTGACACCATTGGTTGGTGGTATCAGGAATGCCAAATCCTGTCTATTTGTGTTCTGGCAGAGACAACACGTCCAGTAAGTAATTTAGCCATCTAACTGCATAGTTTTTGGAGATCTCAAGGATTTAACAGGATTAATAAGTTCCATGATCCATTTTTTATAGATTGGTATATGTATAGATTGGTCTATGTTTCCAAAGTCGGTGTTGCGATGAAACCGGGGATTTAATCATAAGCCATTGTGTGGGGTTCATAACATAGAGTTTTGTAATGGTGGGTAGTAAGTCTGCCACTTAACGTTTAAAAGGTTATGAGTACTGTAAATAGTTCTATGGTTATATGTGGAAGGGTAAACAAGCGGTTACGAATATTTGATTTTTTAGACAAACAAATTTTGAAATCACTCACTATTACTAGATTTTTCAGCGGCATTTTAAGTTTTGGTAACCAGACCAATCTTTACTTTACAACTTTACACAAGCATCAATCGTAGCTTTATTAAAGAGATGTTGTGTCATTAAATGGAATTGAGGAATTTTTTGAGATCCACCGTTCAAATTCCTCCAATGATGTCCTTTAGTTTACAACTCGAACGACTCATTCAGTTGCTTTACGCACTGCAATTAGCCTAGCAAGTTGCCATGATATCGATGGAAGGTTATACTCTTTGATTAACACCAACATATTTTCCTGGATTGTGGTAGAATTTTACCTCGATTTTTACCTCGAAGGCATTTTGTTTGAGTAATTCCATTCAATGGTCATTGCCCATTGGTCTTTGTGTTCTGATATAAATAGCTGCTCCATATGCTATTTTGGAAGTATCAGCGAGACTATTAAGCTAACATCATCAAATTAAAGATAATTTATGATACATCAATTTTCTGCTGATATTCTAACTATGATCCATACGGATAGTTTTGTGGAAGAATGTGGATGAGTTGGTGCCATCTGAGGAGTTTTAAATTGTAATTTGTCGATTTAATGGTTCTATACCCAATGTCTTGATCATATTAGATTCTAAAAATTGAAATGGTTGAATACCATACTACGAAAAATGGAAAATGGAAGCCAGTTTTTTTCAATGTTTAGGTAACTCGTCAAACTACCTATTCGTAAGATTTGGTAATTTCACCTAAGATTTGAAAGTGATGGTAATGAGACTCAGACAGCTTACCTCCTTCTTAAAAAGGCTACATTTTGATACACTCAATTTTAGTCAGGTAAATTGAAATTGTAGCCTGTTTCGGAATCCAACGTACTTTAATATAAGAGAATTCAATTTGTCATCAACTCGTGGTAATGAGTAACTGTCATTTTTCTCACATCGTTTAACTTGTGGTAAGAACTCGTTGATCCCGTATTGTAACAAATACAACTGGTAAACTTCTAGGGCTGTTAGACTGCTCGATTGTTCCATCATGTTCCAGTTTTTTAACTAGCGCTAACATGTGGTTGAATCTTTTGTTTCGCTAGTTGTAATCATCTTAGCGCTTGTCGAATAGAAGTAGTAGTCATTGATGACAATAACTTTAGTTAAACCGTCTAGTGCCTATTACACATAGTAAGCGGATTGCATAATGTAAGTGGGCTCTTTTATTTCTATTTTGTTACCCTCAATGCCATCGTTTCTGGACAAGATCACTTTCTCACTCCTCGCTTGTATTTTTTTCTTTTGTTCAGTAATAACCCATAATCCAATACGTTCATTGTCATTTCCAGGACGCATTGATCGGTTATACAGGCCATAATAAATCGATATTCAAACCGTATTCTTCCGATTGTCCCTGGAAGGAAACACGCTCATATTACTCCATCAATTTCACCAGTAGCTGCCACAGGTTATGGATAATATTCTCCATTCGCTCTGGATGTACTATATCAGGACTATTGACCGATTTGTAATCTTCAGTATACGATTTTGCCGTTAACAACCAAACTGTTGCAGTCTTTTTAGAGGCATGGTGACCCTGGGGTATTTTTGCACTTTACCCAGATTTCCGTTAATTGTATCGATGAAAAAATATTGGTCTAAGTTACAACATCCGGCCTTACTCAGCAGCCTAGGAAGAAATAAAATACTAGAAGAAATAATACACACCGGACACAAATACAAATATCAGCCATTGGCTATCGTACACAGAAACAAATTAAAAACGCGAACATCACAACTCTAACGGAACAGCAAGGATACTATAAGTAGAGAAGAAAATGAAGCGATATAACATCGTGATATTGGACCTTAGTGATGTAAAATGGAAAAATAGTATAGATACATTACAATAAGCACAGGCAACTTTCTGATTTATTCTGGTAGACAACATACACATGAACAAGGAGGAGGAATATTAACAACAGCTAGAGAAAAGGAAGCACTACTCGAATGGAAACCTATAACTAGTATAGAATAAAAACAGCAAAATTCTAGTCAAAAATAACAAATACTGCGATAAGTCAGTGCTACGCACCTACAGAACAAACAGATGACGCAAAGACGAATTCTATGAGCAGTTACAAGCTACAATATCCAGCATAACCAAAAACGACATAAAAATTGTTCAAAGTTATTTCAGGGCAAAAATTGGAATCAAAACCACAGGTATGACATAAATCATAGGTAAATACGCACTAAATCCTGCGCAAGAAACAATAATGGGGAGAAACTTCTCGATTACTTTGCCACAAATCAGCTATGCATAGAAGACAGCAAGTTCCCAAGATCATCATCATTTTGGATCTATTTTTGGAAGAACCAAAAATAGATCCAAAAATTGTTCATGTACTGGTTAACAAGAAATGCTTATCTTCCTTACAAGATTGCGAACAAAATTACGAGCTCGCTGATGGTAATCCATGTATCCATCCACCAACGGAACGGGAAGTTAAAGTAGAACATAGCAACCAGCATGGACAATATTCCAGCAGAGTTACTAAATGGCGACGCAACTGAGATGGCAGAAACTCTAACGGCAGCTCCATTATAGGCAGAAACATGGAATACTGGTAGAATTCTACAGAAATGGAAAGAGGACTTGACTATACCAATTCCGAAGAAATGCGACCTTATAGAAAGTGCAAGAACTGAAGGGCATCTCCCTCCTCAACAGTACAATGAATGTCTTAGCATAGATCATTTTTGAGTGGATATCACCAGCGGTCAACCACCAAATCAGAAACGAACCAGCTGGCTTTAGAGGTAGAAGCAGTACAGATCATATCATCTTAATCGTTATCATATAATCGAATAATCAAAACTCACCACTATATCTACTCTTAACAGACTTTGAATGCGCATTCGACTCCATCAAAAGAAGCGCAATTTGGAGAGCACTCTGTGAATTGGACATTCTGAGAAAAAACAATTAAACTCATTAGGAAAATGTACATGGTGCTGGAAATCGAGTTCAATACAAAGAGAAGCCGAGTGACAAATATCACAACACACGAGGAGTCAGTCAGACAAGGATGTGTTTTCCCTCCACTACTATTCTTAATAGTATTAGATAATGTCATGCAAAAAAATTGACAAACCATCTCCCAATTTGTTATACACATTCGTATACCTTGGTTACACTGTAGCGAATACAGGGGAAATTAAAAGGATATCAGCCAACGCATCAACAAAGCAAGAAATACATTCAATGTGCTTACAAGATCTGTAATGCATCCATTTTGTTATAAGAAGGGTTGCTGTATGGTTGTAAAACGTGGAAACCCATGCAGAAAATCACTAGTGGCTTCTGGCTAAATACAATCACAAATGAGGCCCTTCTGCGTCAAGCCAGACAGATCAAGATTAAACGTGAAATTAAGAAACAAAAATGGAAATGAATCAGAGTGTTTGCATTTGGTCTCATGATATCCGACTCATTTTTTATTCCTTTCCCCTCTACCTATTATAACCAGTTTCAACGAAACAAATGAAGAATGAGGAATGAATCCAGTTTCAAAAGACCAAGTGTAAACACACTGAATTGGACACACACTAAGGAAAGTTACCAATGATATAACCCGAATGTCAATGGAAATGAATCTACAAGAGAAGAGGAGAGTAGGTAGACCAGCAATAACTTGGAAACAAACGGTGCTATAGCTGAAACCAAACATCGCGATAAAACATGGGGGAACTGAAAGCAGTAAACGTTCTATGCTCCTAAATTGGAGATAAAGAGAAAAAATAAAATAAAATTGCAACTTAACGTATTGTTTAAGAATTGTCTGTATAGAGAGCCCAAAATATGCGAGAATTTGCAATTAGGTCTTCCCATGGAAGGCAACAACACTGTTTTCAAAACTACTAAAGGTGGAGAAATGACCCTCAATGACCCTCATATTTTTGATATGACAAAATGGATGTAAAACCTAAACAAAGCATTTACACAAGAGATGCAAAGCTTTGAAACATCAACTGCAGGTAATGTACCCAACATGAAGAGGGAAATACAAGATTTGAAGAAATCGATTGCAGCTGATATAACGTGAAAGATGCAAGAATTGGAGAACAAATTGAAAGATTACGAAGCTTTGATATTGCGGTCGACGTCTTCTGGATCCAATTTTTGCATCGTTAAAAACAGCAGAGGTTATACAAAATGCAACAAAAGAAGGTAAAAATTAGCAAAAATACCAGCAAAAAATAGCAAGGTTCCTATGAAAGAAAACGTAAACTTTAATGAGGTTCAATGTAAACCTCGCCTCATGGATATGATATAGGATAGTCAAATTATTTTTTCCTACATTGTGGCATATATTCCTCCGCCATCGCGTCTATTTTCATTGAATTGTATTCATTGTTTATTAAAAACAAAAAATTGAAAATCATAAATTTTCATAAATGAAAAATCACCGAGTGTCAAAAATTTTAACGTAAAATCATCTAAACAAAGATTTATGATTTTCTTTTGTTTTTATTTCGAAACGTCTTAATGTTTTTACGATTGAAATTTGTAAAAAAAAAAATTAATGGATCGGGTTATACACATATAATTCAATTAACAGTTAATAAATTTACTGACACATTGACAACAACAACAAATTGAAAATTTTATTTATTTTTTAATTTTATGGTCGCACGCACATAAACCGTTAAGTTATAGCTGTAATTAAATTATCCACACGACTTATCGTGGCATTGGGTGGAAATTAATAAAGGTGACGGGAAGTTTTAGTAGGCTCAAACTTTATTTTGAATATGAGGGTTGCAATATTTAAAGTATATACCTGCCTCCTTAAAGTTTTTAGATCGTAATAGCTGATTCTGAGGTAATATTCCATGTATCATCCAAAGTTCCCGTTATCTTCAGTGTTACCAGTCAATCTGGTAAACCTACTTTCTACACGCAGAAAAAAGTGGGTTCTTGATTTTAAGGATTGCACGGTTTTGATTTTAAGAAACGGAAGTTTATTAATTTTTATAACCATTTTCTTATTAATTATAACTTTAATCTTGAATATAAACAAACAATATTCTTTATTTTTAAGTACGAAAATCCTTTAACAGTCGTATTCACTCGTTTTAGTTTTGATGATCCTTATTCTATAGATTTAAAAAAAAAATCTTTGGAAATTAAGTTTTTTTATCAAATAAGAATTTGTTTCTTTAAATTCTAAGGCAGTATGTCCTATTGACACATTCAATTAATGGTAAAGATGGCTATAATTATTAAATACAATTTTCTTTAAATTTATTTCCCAAATTTATAATACTATGAAAACGGTCCCTTAAATCTATGTAACGTTTTATTAAACAGTTATTACCGTTTCTTTTCTATAATAATATTTGAACATGTTCAATCCTGGCTTTGTTCTACAACAAACGTATTAAAATTGTGGACATTTTGTTTAAGTTTAATAATTAATTAAAGTTTGTAATGTTTTGTGGTGGAAAAGTTCAATTTGGGGCTAAGTGAAGGATAATTAGTGTTTTAAGTGATTAATTTAATGAAAGTGAAAGTGTGAATTTAAAATTGAACAGTTAAATTTATTAATAATTTATTATGGCGGATAAAGCTTCTGATGCTTTAACCATAAGTGGTAACCTTGAGAATAGCGCTACTTTCAATAATTCCGCGGGATCATTTTTAATGCAATTTGATCCCACAAATATTGATTCAATTAATTCCAGCAGGTTGATAATAGTACCTGATATCCCTTCTGCTGTGAGTGAGGACGCTGTTATAGAAATAGACATTGATTTTAAAAATGTTGTGGAGTCGTTCGGGATTACATCTATTGCTACATTTCAACTGTTGGTGGCAAACAAAATAACTCTTGAAGTTCTAAAAATTATGACCAAAGAGGATATAGATGATTTGTTTGATGGATTCGCAAAAGGAGAGAAATTCCTCTTTAAAGCCGGCCTAAACGAATGGAGAACTAAACTGGTAGGTTTACGTGATATTAACATTAAAATTAAATCGTAATTTTGTTTAATAATTGTTGTACAAATTGTATATTTTGCAGGGAATGCCAATTGCAAGAACAGCCGACACTAAATCAGTCAACACCGATGTCATAAAATGGGTGCAGGAACAACAGAAAATTGTTCCATCCCTATCCAGCCCAAACACACCTTCAAGTAGCACTTCATTTAATTTAAGGTACCCAATGTGCTATACATGAATCATATCTCAAAACTAATTTTGTGTGCATATGTTTCTTACAGTTCAAATAATACACGGGTACCATTCGAATCAAGTCCGACTATTACACAAATTCTAGAAACTTTTATTCAAGGTCAAATTTTACTTGAATTTTACAAAAAAAAAAATTTATAACTAAAAATCATCAAAAGGCTTTAGTTCATTGCCTTATTTCTTATTATATGTCACGGAAATATTTTTTGAAGCCTCCAGATTTAGAAAAAATCGCTAAAAATATTGCAGATACTTTTAAATCAGAAAATTGGTTTAGTTAAGTCTATTAAAACAAAACGTGCAGTGTCATAATTTAATTTACTGTTTCAGCTGGACTATTATACTCCCCGCCAAGGAAAGAAAAAAGCCAAAGGAATACTTTACAGCAGATATTCCAATCAGTGCCAAACAACTAAATATCTCAAATTAAACGATAGTACGAGATCAGAACATACAGACGATAATGAGTCTACTGATGATTTTGAGAATCCTGTAACAATTTCGGGTATTGCAAATTACTTTTATTTGACATTTTTAAATTGATATAATGATAACTTTTACATTTCATTATTTTACAGAACAGTTTCGTGAAGACAAGACGTGGCTAGCAAACAATTTAGAACCATGGAGTTTGATTTTGGAAAAATGGCAGGCAACCGCAACACAACGAATCAATATATTCAATCATTCTTTGGATAAAAATGTACACCAATTTTTTATTGACTGGCCCTTGTATACAAATCACCTTGGTTATCAGCTGGTAAACAATATAATTGCAAATAATTATATTTTCTAATGAATGTTTTAAAAAATTATTTTGTTTCTTTATGCAGATTGACATAGATTTTGATTCAATGTTTCCTAAAAAATCGGGTTTGCTGTTAGATCGATATGATGATTTTATTAAAATAGCCATAGAAATTTATAGTTTGGAAATTAAAGACCCAAGGAATCGGAACGTTTTACAAGAATTGAAAACTGACAAAGATATAAATCAAAGTAAGACAAATTGTATTTTGAATGTTTATAAATATTTATTTAAGAAAATTAATTTGCTACTTTATGTAAAATTTAGATTCGAAAGACGCAATGATTGCAATGCTTTTACAAGCCATTATTCAACCAAAGCGGATATCTCCTAAAATAAAACCAACGGTATCAGATGGCCAGCAAGATTTTATGCTTCTGATTGGGAATTTAAATGAGCTACAATCAAATTTGGAAATAATTAAACAAACGGAAAATGGAAAAATTCAGCCCCGTATAATAATGGTTGGACCATCAATAAAGCAGATTGAAGATTTTTTTATATATTTCGACGACATAAAATATAAACCCGGTTCTATAAGAAAAAGCATAGATACATTGATAAAAATTTCGTATGTATTTAACTTAGAATATTCGAATATAAGCAAGCAAGCGTAGTATTTTTTTCAAGAATATTTCTTTGGCATAGACTGTAAGGAGAGAGAAATTAAAAAAGTTATTGATAAGTTTAATCAATGGCAAACAGTTTAAATTCGACAAAAAATACCACGTTCGCTTGCTTTTTATGTGATCAAAAATATTTCTATTCTAAATTAATTATAAAACATTTAAAATACATTCATCTAGTTCCTTCTATTTATAAATTTGAATGCAAACTAAACAGTTATTTTCAAATTTTTCAAAATATATACAAATATGAAAATCATTTGAGAAAACATGAATCAGAAAATCGTTCTAACATTCAAACAGTAATTTCTAATAAAACCATTCAGTCCGTTCCAATGAACTTAAATAATTCTTACGAAATCTCTTGTAATTAACCATGTTCATCTAGTTTTGATGCCATAGCTTCTAGTTCCGAGATTTTAAACTCAAATTCTTTAGCAAACTCTGATAATGAACCATCTTTAATGCATCGTAATATTTTTGAAAACTTTGAAAAATGTACATTGCAATTTTTACTTGATCTACACAGCAAAAACAGTTTTCCAAGGAAAACAGTGCTTACCATTCAAAATTCTGTGAAAGATTTGCTTTTGAACGACAATTTTACGACAATTTTCGATTAGAACGATATTCTAAATATTTGGCTAATTCTATAAATTTTAACGAGAATTTACACACAGAAATAGTGGTTTTTCGTGGAACTACATTTAAAATTGGCTATTTCGTTGCTGTCAGACTTAATGGTAATATAGAAATTTTTGAAATATTCGATATAATTTTAAATCAAAAATCAGTTTTTATTGTTGGTAAAAAATATAACAATATTCATTATATACCGCATTATCTTTGTTATTCTATTAAAGATGTTGCGCTTGAAATGAATTTTATAGATTTAACTGAAATAATTGGTCCACCTGTTAATAAAAATATTGTCGCCGGTGTTGACCTGATTAGGCTAAAAGAATATTTTTGAATTTAAGAATTTTTTACGTTTAAATAAAATATATATAATGCATTATGCATACCTATGCAATCTTTTTTATTTATGGGATGAATGAGTAAATATATAAATAATATAAGTTTTTAAATTGAATTATTATCAATGGCAATTTTGTATTATATATATGTAAAAAATAAATTAATCAATATGTACATTTTATTTAATGTGAGAGTTTGTATATGAGAAAATTATAAGAAAATGAAATAAATTAATATGTTTGTACATATATAAATAAAATTAACAATTTTTTATTTAATCTTTTTTACACTTTTTTATGGAGGCATCTATTGAAAGTGTTCACCCTTCCAAGAAACATTTCTTTAAATTAAATGATTATTTTTCTTTAAAAATTATGAATAATTACCTTAAAAATTAAGATTTTAAGTAATATTAATAAAAAATTTTAAACTTAATTATCAATAAAAATTTTGTTTATTTTTATAGCAAAAAATCTTTAAAAATTATAACTAGAAGTCTTATTTTGAAAGATTTTCGTGGGCATTAAGAATAAAAGATTTTGTACCTTAAAATCAAAGAACGGAAAGCTGTGCGCAAAATCTATTGTCAAAATTCTTAGCTTTTAATTCAAAATTCTTAAATTTTATAGACCATTTTTCTGTGTGTAGTAATATTTCTGGTGGTAATTGTTTTTAAAAATCCGTTTTATTGCTGTCGCCACAGATACTTAAAAATTAACTAACAGTTTTACAGAATGCACATGTGATATACGAGTGCGTTTTCAATTGCAAATATATCGATAAAAAAAATGTACTATTAAAGTGACAATATTGGAAATATTTTATGACTGAAAAAAAAAATACATATTTCCATAAAAATTCACCTAGGTAGTATCATTAAAAATCATAGTATGGTAACTACTCTCGCAAAATAAAACAAAGAAGGTAATATCATCGTTGACTGCATATTTTATATATCCAATTAATATTAACAATGAATTGTGCGACAAATAAATGGCAATTATACGGTATGGTGGCAATTATATTTTGTTGAGGCAATTAGTAAAATATGCTTTGTTTGGTAACTAGGTAGAAGAGCAACGGATGATGTAAATGGCAATGGATGAAGTATTTCTAGATCTAAACTAAAGTTAGTGTAGTTTTGTAAGCCAAAGCTATAAACCAAAAAGAATATAAGATTAGCAAAAATATATGCGGGCTGAAAACTAACCAAGCCAAATTTCAATCGTCATGGAAATCTAAAGAAAGAGAGAGAGAGAGAGGGATAGAGAGATCGTGCTACAGTTTTAGTGATAAAGTTGTTTCAATTATACACGTGAGATGGATGGTTTATAAAACTAACAAGCCGCAATCAAGAAATCTATGGAAAAGTTAAATACTTTTAATAATAATAATAATAATATTAAAAGTTGAACAAGAAAGAGTGTAAAAATTTATAGCTGAACTCGTGGGTATTGAGAAAAAGATGTTTGACGTAGACAGCAAATTAGGGTCAGACATTTCGGAGTTTGACGAGAGCTATTACATATAGATCTCACAAGACTAAATACCAGTATTTCTAAAGCACAGCATTGAGTCAACGTTAGATGGATCGATGACTAGCTCTTTAAAAAAGACATTTATGAAGGTGCGTTTGCCAAAACTTAATATTCCTACCGTCGACGGAGATTTCATGCAATTGCAGTCCTTTTTTGATATATATATATATATATATATATATAGCTCCATACTATATATGAACGGGATAATTCAGCAACAGCACAAATATTTCAGTACCTGAGAGTTCTCTTAAGGGGAAAAGCTGCAAAACTAGTTTAAAATCTTTCGGTTAAGGACTCAAACTACAACGATGCATTATAACAGCTAATTCAACGGTATGATAGAAAGCGGCACACCGTAAAAGTTTTCGTAAAAATGTTCATGGACTCTAATAACCGGATATTGATTGATTTATTTGACCAACACATTAGAGGGCTTTACGAAAGCACTTTGGGCACAATCAGGAGCAGAATCTAATTTTCCCCTTCAATCAAAATTCTCTGGGTACTGCCAAATAAAAAGTTGGCAACCCTGTACACATCTGAAAATACAAATGGCCTTGAATTGCCGTCTTCGCGAACGAAGCAAACTTTTCGATTTCGATTAAATCACAAATTTATAATAAGACAATCGAAAAATTGTCAATTGTACATTGTAGTTACGTCGACAATGAATACTGCTACCCTAAGCACAAAAAAATTAATCACAGAAACTCAAAATTTCATGTTTTCCTCAGTGTCACACACAACCACAATTAATCAAGATACACACAACCACAATTAATCTTCATTCACGCAAAGTTTCTAATTATTTTTCTATTATGTTAAAATGCACAACCGAATATTTTCAATTAAAAAAACACACTTTTAATTTATAGATTTAGCTCTACATATACATCTAAATATACAAAAAAACTTAATAAAAATATTAAAAATCATCAGGTTCATAGCACGTCCGACATCTTTGCTTCGTATGCATATGGTTGCACCTATGTAAAAAAAATAAAAATTCACATTAAAATTGTGCATTGACACTTGTTCTCTTGAGTTTCTGATCAATTTCACTATTTCACAAATGTTCACACACAGACATTGAAAACAAAAACAAAATTAAATAAATAAATTTTAAATGAAGAGATCGACAAAAACACGACCGATCAGCGATCGACCTTCAATGATCAACGATCGACCACACGCTCTGTTTGGATCTCATTGGTATACCACGAAGTATATCGGCCACATCATTACTTAGTAGCTGCAAACACTCAGCATATTTTAAATAAATAAGTAAATAAATAAATTATCCAAAAAAAACAAGCATTTAAATCGTATTAAAAAATTAATAAATCAATTAAATTTGCTAGTGTTAACACTATGACCAGTTCAATTTGCTGGTGTTAGTACTTTGAGGCATCACAAATTTTGGCTCTTATAACTTACAGGAAGACATTTTTTATTACACATTTCCACACCTCCTTTGAGGAAGAGTATTTGGTGCGTTTTGTTATTGTGGTATCCCCGATAGGTCTATTCCACTGCTCTAAACATGATAAGTATTCAGATGCAATTGTTTTGTATTTTATTAGTTTTTACGGCCCATTTACAATGTTTTTTTTTAATATGACAAATATTAGAAAATCCAAGATGTTTTTGTAGTGAGAGCAGCATGGAATATTTTCGTTTAAAAAATCGGAAATTTCAATATTTCTCAGTGTACGTTTCCACCAAAAAGTTGGTTGTTTTTTTTTTTTTACATCGAACCTCACACGGATAGTATACATTCACAAAAAAAATGCGTCTCAACACAAAATTTGTTACCTACACATGCAAATAAAAAAACAACCGATTTGTAAAAAAAAACAACCGATTTGTACTAATGAAAATAACTTTTACTGTTGTTTTTTTTACTTTAGTACAAAAATATAAAATTTCCTCTAGGAAATTTTATGGACAACCCTTCATTTATTTGAAAATGTCATTATCATGTATTTTTGTTGCGATTCAAATTTAAATAAAAGTTATTTATTTTTTTTTAAACACTAAAAGCCATTTATTTTTTATTAAACTTTAAACATTTTAGATTTGCAACCATTTACAATAAATTTTTGTGAAAAAATCAACGTTAAAACACGGGTGTGAAGTTTTCAACAAATAACAAAAAATAACAAAACGTATACGTATACGAAATTTGTTAAATTAACAAAAAAATTTACATGTATTAGTAAAACAGTCGGTAAAAGCAATGTTGTAAAATAAGGAAGAGTAAATTAAAATAATTTAACATTTAAACAAAATTATTAATGAAAATTTTTTATTGTTAATCTTGTTCAAATAAAATTAGCTTCATTCTAATATGATGGATTATAGTCCTTGTTATTTAGGTCGATATATGGTCATTTTTGATCTTTTTTATATGAATTTAAGTGGTTCACTGTATAGAGGATTGGCCAGCTCACAGAGTTTTCACCGAGATTTCGCTTATGTGAGTAACATATTAAGGGACGTTCTTTTAAATAAAATTAGCCTCATTCTGATATGATGGATTATAGACCTTGTTATTTAGGTTGATAAATGGTCATTTTTGATCTTTTTTATATGAATTTAAGTGGTTCACTGTATAGAGGATTGGCCAGCTCACAGAGTTTTCACCGGGATTTCGCTTATGTGAGTAACATATTAAGGGACGTTCTTTTAAATAAAATTAGCCTCATTCTGATATGATGGATTATAGACCTTGTTATTTAGGTTGATAAATGGTCATTTTTGATCTTTTTTATATGAATTTAAGTGGTTCACTGTATAGAGGATTGGCCAGCTCACAGAGTTTTCACCGGGATTTCGCTTATGTGAGTAACATATTAAGGGACGTTCTTTTAAATAAAATTAGCCTCATTCTGATATGATGGGTTATAGATCTTGTTTTTGTAGGATTATAATTTTTAATGGTTTTGTTTTTAGGTTATATGTCATTTTGATAACATAAATCACTTAAAGTACTGGACGCATCAACAAGCATTTTCTTTTAGCTTTATAATTTATCAATTATCTATAGTTTCTGAAAATTTCATGTCTGTATCTGGTATAATTTGTGCGGTGTGACCAAAACAATCATAAATGTTTCATAAATTTGATGAATATTTCCCGTTTTTTTGTTTTAATGAATTTATTTTTCCTGAATAAAAATTAAATTTGATGTAACGTTTTGTTATATATTCTTCTATAGTTCCTGTTTTTGTAAAAATCGAAAATTACGGTGGTTTTTTGTGTTTTTTACAAGTGTTTTGTATTGTGATACAAGTGTGTGCTAAGTGTTTTAATAACAGTGTTTTGTGAATTATTTTACTATTTGAGTATTTTTAATATATTCGTTCTCTAACGAGATTTGCTATAAACCATACGTTCCTTATTGTCGAGTGTTCACCAGAATAAATAAGTTTTGTTTTCCTATAATAGTTTTTGAATTAATTTTTTATTTGTATAAATTTAGTTTAGTTTGTTATTATAGCGTTGGAGATTTACATCTCTTACGTGGAATTTCTTTCCTGTTCTACACTAAATTTTACTTAAGGTTTTGAGATAATTCAGGTATAAATATATATACTATATTTAATTATTTTAGTATATTTTAGTACTTTAGTTGGTTGTTTTGAAGTTTTTTTTATATTTTTAAATTTTTACATTTATAATGAAGAAAAAAGTGCATAATAATAAAAAAAATAGAAGTACTATCAGTGCTCAAGCTATTTTCGACGCATTGAATAATATAAATCGTGATCCTCAAACGTTTGTATTTTGTCGATATAAAACACCAGATATGGTTAATCTATGTAAAACTATGCACATTTATAATAATCGTAAAACTTTATATAAATTATACTACACTTGGGAAAAGAACAAGCAATTCTTTGAAAATCGATTATCTTCCTCAAACGTTGAAAATTTAAATATTTCTGTAATTCCTGTTGTTGATGATTTTCTCAATAACAAAACTGGAATGTTAGGATTATTTGAAATTGCAGATATTGATTTTGATTTATCAATGTATCAAAATAATATTAAAACATCCGATGACATTGAACTTGAATTTATTGATGAAACGAAAGAAACTTTTGTGTCAAATCATAGAAATTCAAACAAAGCAGTTGCACAAATCACTTCTGATGAAAATAATGACCAATTACCAATTCAACATCATACAAATAGTGCCAATCATAAATTTAAAACTTTTCAATGGATATTAAAATGGTCGGAAACATTTTACGAGAATCTTGAAGTTTTAGCCAATAATAATATCCGTGAATTGGTTTGTAATTTAACACAAAAAAATACTTCGTGTGTTCTAACATTTCAAACTATCCACAAGCTTTCTAAGAAGCATCAAAAGACTTTAGTGTATGGTTCGTGCAAGGATAGTTTACATAAGCAAAAATTTAAATTTGACCTTGATAATAAATCTAAAAAAATGCAAGTGCATATCCAAGCACCAGAACTTGAAATTATTCACTCTGCCGAGAAAGTGTTTCGTCAGTATCGAGGTATACGGCGAGATCAAATCAAACTTGCCTCTGACAATAAAAGTGCACATAATATATATCTAGATTTAGTGAGCGCTACAGATTTAAAACTGTACAAGCAAGGTAACACTCAAGACATGACGACTCCCAATGTTTTACGCAAAATTAAATCAGAATATTATAAAAGGACGATCTGGTTCGGGATTGCGATTTAGTCGATATTTATTTTAAATGTTGTATGCAATCCCAACACAATAAATATATATATTCTGTAACCGAACCATTCCAAGTGGTATTAATAAGGAAGTGCCAAATCGAACTTTTGCAACACCATGACGTCCATTTCGATGCAACAGGTGGTATTGTAAAAATTCCGACATGCCACAAGCAACATAAATATAAAAAAATTTTATATTACGCATGTGTTGTGAAAATTAATTATAATATAATCCCTGTTGCAGAGTTTATAACTTGCCAACACGATGCGTGGTCTATTGGAAAATTTCTCATGGATTTTAGAAAAGAAATGGAAATTTGCAAAATAAAAATGAGCGGACGCTATTTCATCATTGATTGGTCGTGGGCACTATTAAATGCCATTACAACTACATTTAACTGTCTCAGTATCTCGGAATACATTGAAATTAATTTCAACTTTTTAGAAAAGGGTACACCGTGGAAAAAATCTATTACTCCAATTTATATCTGCTGCTCTCATTTTGTGAAAATTATTACCGTGCAAATAAAGAAAAAACTTCCAAATATAGATGTTGAACATAAAAATTTAATTTTAGATTTCTTCTGTGCAATTCTCTGCGCCAAATCGGTTGAATGTGTTGACGAACTATTTCGACAGCTATGCCTTATAATGTGTTCACCGAAAGTCACAAAAAGCAGTAAACATGCCTATGAAACTTTCGTAAAAACCCTTGGGAAAATTTACAGCGATAACTATGCCGACTCTGAAAATAGTAAGCCTATAGAGATTATAAATACAAATATTATTGCATGGCCGGAAGATACCGCAAATCCCTTTTACTTAAAATATAAGCGTATTTATGAACAAGTGATAAATAAAATAAATCAAGATCGTGGGTCAAAGGTAAATAAATTTCATTGTGATGAATCTATACAATTCATTGTTAAAAAATACTTTTCCTACATAATTTTTTCAACAATTTTTTTTCATGCTAGTTAGGTGTAAAAGGAAATAAATCTAACGCACTTGTTGAAAACTGGTTTCATTCGGTGAAAAACCAATATTTACAAAATAAGCGCTTGAAAATTGGACGAGTAGTATATATTCTAAAATTTAAGTGTGAGCAAAAGTTTAAATCTATACAAATGCCTGAGCCACTTAAATTCATATAAAAAAGAACAAAAATGACCATATATCGACCTAAATAACAAGGTCTATAATCCATCATATCAGAATGAGGCTAATTTTATTTAAAAGAACGTCCCTTATTATATTACTCACATAAGCGAAATCCCGGTGAAAACTCTGTGAGCTGGCCTCTAATAAACTAAAACAATAAATTCCAATTTTTATGAAATATTCAATTGTTCACAGTCAATAAAAAAAGGTTCAACCCCATCGTAATAACTATTGACTATTATTTTACTACACGTCTTCATAGTCTTAGCTAACTTTGCGTATATGTCAAGCCTATTGGAAATTTCTGGGAGTTGGCCAATCTTTGGCCACTAAACCACTAAATTTGACGTATTTAAATATTTTTAAGAACTTTTAGTGGTCGGATAGTATTACGAATTATTATAGTTTTTGATTTTAGAAGAGATTTTGTTTTACTTGTATTTAGGAATTATAAGTTTCGAACATTTATTGAGTTTACGAATATATATTATAATATATTATTATTATATATTTTAATTATTATATATTATAATATATAATAATATATAATATATATATAATATATATAATGATAGTTAGAGTTGGTAAATTAACAAAGAAATTAATATTAAATAACAAATTTTTGGCCTACTGTAAAATAAATTACCAATACACATACAGATTTTGTTATTTGTCGAAAACTTCACACCCGTCGTTAAAACTCAAATATTTAAATTTATGACTCTTATACATAGAATTTCAATACACATAAACAAAAAAAAAAATTAAAACATTTCCTTTTGTAAAAAAAACAACCGATTTTTTGGTCGAAACCAAGAGTTAGTTATAAAATCTACACAATATGATTGAGTGATTTCTAATTTTATATTTCGAATGAATTTCGGTGTGGTTGTAAAAAATTCATAATTTGAATTAATATTAGTGCCAACATCTATTAATATATATTCCACCAGGATGCAGTCATCTGAGATTTCGTTTTCCGTTTCATGGCTCAATGAAACATTATTATTACAATAATTATTGGAGGATAGGATGCATCGTCTTGGTTTCCAGATATGGCTTTTAATTTGCCAAGTTTTCATCGTCATCTTTTTCAAAAGGGGTGAATCCTTCAAAAATTGTAAAGACATAATTTAGGCAAGTATCGACTAAATTCCAGAAAAGATGGATTTTTGTTATTCCCACCCATTCCTCTAATTATAGAAAATGCATTTTCACGCAGATCCTGATTAAATCTTCTATAGTAATTAAGTAATTATGTTAGAATTGTTTTGAAATATTGTGACAACTTCAATATGGCAGAATTTACCCAATTTGTACATAGTTTGTATCGCTGCCGCCACTGTTTTGCTACAAATTTGCATTGCATAAGACACATTCATTTTATCGAATAGGCCAGGATAAAGGTGTTTATTTGTAAGTTTTACACATAGTTTTGTAACATTGTTTGTTTCGGCTTTATATAGCTCTCTCATAAAACTGACCAACTAACAATTCCAGCCGGTGTACTAAAATTTACCATAACAAGTTATTTCGAATAGATTTTACTAAATGGGGTATATCAGAAATTGTGAATACTGTTTTAGAATTTAAATAAAAGCATGTGTTTTCAATTGATGTTTCTAAAAGCTTGAAGGGTTAAAATTCAAACTAGATCTTAAAAATCTGTACGATACTGGTTATATAATGAAATAATACAAATTTATAGAAATTTGACGTTGTTCATCCGGATGTTTGGTAGTTTTAAATTTTCTACGCAAAAGCATTTTTGAAAATTCGTTGGCTTCGAAACTGACGTTTTGGGCGTTCATTAAGATGCCTACTTTGCATTTTGGAAATTTTAAGCATTACTTTTCTATTATGTTTCTACTTTCTTTTTAATTGATCGTGAAGCTTTTGTAATAATAGATGTTTCTCCTATAATAATCGCAAGTTTCAATATATTTTAAACAATTATTGCAACAATCTTCAGTATCATTGTTTTCGGAGACTCGAAATTCTGGTGTTGGCATAACGTTTTCTAATGTAATCTACTAATTCAATATCGTTGCAATAGGGCAAGTTTAACTAGGGTACAGAGTTTTTTTTAATCGATTCTTACCTTTGTCACTTTCATGAAAATGTTTTTCACATATAATTAATAATTTGTTCAAATCACTTACCAGTATTGAACATTTCTCTATCCAAATCTTAAACATATCACTGTTTTTTTAGAAAATGTATAAAAACGTCTGTTAACATGGGTTCTTCTGGAAGCACAACATGTTAAAATTGCACAGGAAATCCCACTTATAAAACTTATTAATTTTTAAAATGTAACAAATTGTGCTTAAGTTAAAAATTTAAAGAAAAGTTTAACAATCACAGTTCACAGGAAAACCAAAATCCGTACATAAGTCCTTGCTACACAAATTTCACATTACTCGTATACTCGTAAGATTCAAGTGTAAATATCATAACTCCAACTAAAGCATTCAATTTAAGTATACAAGAAGTTATTACCTTATCCAGATGAATTATTTTTTTGAAAGGATAATTCTTGATTTTCTAAAATAAAAAAATCAACTAGACTCAAAAATTATATTTGTACGTAAATATATTTGTACGAATGGCGTCCAGATGGTGACCGGAACGTGTAAGTGTTTTATTTTAAATAATAAAACTCCACATTTATGAATTTCAAACAAATTTCAATATCCCAAATATCCGATAAATCTGCCTGAATTGGATGTAATTGCTATACAGTTTCGCCCATGCTACCTCTTATACAAATTCTACATTTGAGATATCAGCACGAGACATATACAATAATAGGCTACCTTATAAATGTCCTTGGTTTCTATGCATTTCGATGATGAAAGTAATAAATGTACACACAAAGTTGAATCGTTTACATAAATCTTCGTATCTCGAAAAAAGTGTCAATAAAATTACAATCAAGATACAAGAAGTGGTTAAATACCAAATTATCGCAAACGATTATAATGGTAGTTTGTTATTGTTTCTACATATGTTTTGTTAAAATTCACCAATATACATAATATTTGTTTCGTTAAGTTTTGTATTTCTTTCTTTCCTTATATAAAACATTTTCTCGCTTAAAACAACCACCAACATATTACAACTCTAATGGGTCCCATCAATTACACTAACAATGCTGTAGTACATATCGATTTAAGGCTTTGTCTCTCTATATGTCATTTCTTTATGCTTCAATGAATTTATCATTGCCATTATGGGATTGAAGGAATGTTCAAAAAATATTTAACCAACTTTTCCAATTTGTAAACAAAATAGACACAGCATATATGAATGTAATTCTTACAAGCAGATAACATCTGACCAATGATCGAAAATCGTTCGGAGAAGTATCAAATGTTTCAATTGCTTAAACAGGGATGACCGAGTACAAGACTGCACATATCAAACAAAAATAGTTAAAAATGATCAGCAAGCAGATTTAAAGAGAATCAAGAGATGTTAACAAATGCAACAAAGCATACGAATCCTTTGCATACTATATTACCAATCGCCATAATAAAGGTACGAGTTAGCAATGGCAAACTCCACACATTCAGGGTAATTTTAAATTCAGCTTCACAGGCAACTTTTATTTAAAAATCATGTATGCAGTAGCTGAGTTTACATCGTAGTAATTCTATTAAGTGAATTAGGTGAAATCGAAATGGGAGCAACCACGGATACCTCGGAGTTCATAATTTATTTATCGCACCATAATTAACAACGTATTAACAGTAGAGGCGTTTATTATATTGAGGATCACGATTTTACTTAGATTTGCAGATTTGATATTGCTGAAAGGTTTGAATTTGGCCAATCCTGGTTTTGATAGGCGTAATAACAGTATTGACATACTTCTGGTAGTAAAAATATTTTTTAAAGCATTACTGCCCGAAAAACTTCAGCTACCAAATGACAGTTAATGCCATCTGGGATCAGAGATTTATAGTGGAGTTACCTTGTAAGTAACTGCAGGAGATGTGAGAGAAAGTTTTGAACGTAATATGGAATTCGAGCAATTATATAAAGCGTTGAACACATAAAAAAACTCGGTGAGTTCGGCTTATATATACGCATATATACGTATTATATATACGTATAGATGATATAATGACCTAGGCCCATTCCATAGCACGAAGAAAAGTTGTAAAAACTGAGGTATTGAAAGCATTTGAGAATCACGGAAAATGTTAAAAACGTAGGAGATCAACCGAGTACACTCACAATATTCACAATATTCATATAAGAGTATATATATTTGCAATTTTGATTCAATAGGCTGGTTAACAGCTATAATAATACGAGTTTAGAATTTTTCCCAAGATCTTTGGATGCAAAACATTGCCGGAGATCATAAGTTATCTCCAAATACTCAGAAATGTCAGTTTGATGGACTTAAATGATGTAAGCGAGCACACCTACTCCACTAGGACCAGAAAAAATCGAGTATTTTGACCATTCTCAACCATTTCATAAATAAAGATAATCCAACTTTCACAATGAAATCAATGGTATTTGCCTTAGTAAGGAGATTTATAGCGTTACATGGCATACAAGTTGCTGATACGAATCGCCATCTAACTGATGTGCACTAAGCCGGATAGTTGAGCCTCATCCAGTATGCATGATAGCAAGCAAGGTTCGCATTGAAATAATTCGTCCGGCGAACTCTTAAAAACTTATTCAACGACCAATACACAAGTTATGCAAACTCCCAGTTCAGTCGTTTGAACCACATGACTCATGATGCCCTTTCAATTTCATTAGCGGTATTGAAATGCTACCATCTATGTAAATTAACATTTATCTTAATTTTAATTTTGTCTCTTCTGGAGTGCAGAATCCTTTGGCTGAACCACTGTCACAGTTATACACGAATGCACAACGCATAGTAATTGTGCAATAAAAAGCAGTAATAATAAATAACATTTTCTGCTCTCATATTACTGATTTTGATCTTAAATACATAATATGGTTTCATCATGACGACAGAATATGCCTAACGTCGAACAAAACAATCGTGGGATTGTTGAAGACGAAATTTAAAGAGAGAGTATCTCTAACACAGCCTTCCAAGAAACTCTGAGATAGAACCCGGTTACCGATACAGCACGACAGTATAGCACTAGATACACATTTTAAACTTACTGCAACTGCCTCTTTCAAAAAATCATTTAACACGAAAACCAAACACAATAACCGTAAAACTGACAAAATATCTCAATGTAATTACAAAAAAAAAACTTTTATTGGTATTCATTTCAATATACACAAAACTGGAAAGATACATAAACTAATACACTATTAAAGATTAAAATTTGAATTAGATTAACAATAAATAGTTAAACACTAAAATTAAATGAAGTAAGCGGTAAACCGACCAAACACCTGTGTTGCTACCAATCCGTTCTGGGAAGTGTTGAAAAATTGGTTTACTACATAAAAAGGTATTCCAACAAATGTATATCCTCAACACAGATGCCTTAAACCGGATGATGGAGGTCGCAAAGCTTCAATCAGAATAAGTAATTTCGATATTTAAATCGACAACAAATGGATTGTGCCCTGGTTTTCAAACAAAATCATTTAACATGGCCGTATTCAGTATTGCTTATTCGGATGGATTAAGTCAATTTTAGACAGATCGATACATCAAGTATCAACAGGGCTGTGTGCCGTATTTTGAGTTTTTCAATTCATAATCAGCATCCCACTGTTGTTCATCTTAGTGTGCATCTGAAAAATGGGAAACATTTATTTCGCGGAAGATAGCACACGAAATGTTCCTGCTGCTCTAGCTCACAGAACCATTAAAGCATTTTTTACGCTGTGCGAAGAATGGAATGCAAAATCAAAACAGTCCTAATGACGTAAACAAGGTCGATCTAAAGGCTATCAAAACTTGCATCCGTCTGACGAAATTTCAAATTATTGAAAAATAAAGAAAGCTCACCAGGTTATAAATATGCTTCCACTGTTGTTTAGATTCAGGCGTCTATTTTGTTATTGCACAACACTAACACCACAAACTTTTTTTAACATGTAACTTTTTTATAAACTATTAAAATATTTTCTAATACTAAATTTTTAATATTCACTTTTCCTATTCTGTAATTATATTTTCACTTAACTTTTTTAAAAATTTAATTTTAATTTTACCGATCGAGTCAACATTGTGCGCATCTGACCGCCATTTCTCTTTCACGGCATTTCTCTTTGATATTTCGTTTTGTTTAATTTTGTGATCGTTGTAGGTCGCATGATTTCGTTTTATTTTTATCGATCGTCTATTTGCGTTTGTTTGTATTTGTGCTTTTCCACTTTTTATTTGTTATCAGGTGCTTTTCACTATTTACATAATCTCATGCAATATTTTGAACATTACAACAGCGGTATTGGTACAAGGTTGGAAGAATGATTGAGACGCGCTCAATCTTTTTCTCAGGTTTTTGCCGTCTACAAATTCGCTTGGTAGTTCTCTTTGCAAGGACCACTTTGTGCTTCCATACGATTGTAAAGCGCATTCGCGTTTCTTTATAAAGTATATTTTGTAGCTCGACAGCAAGACAACATTCCACATCAAACCAATTTTTGGATTTCATTTTTACCATACCTAGAGTCGCCTGGGTAGCACTGACAACCGAAGTTTTCAAAACCGCCCATAGACTGTTCATATCATCAGAACAGGAGTGGGTCAATAATGCTACTGCTAACAAGATTCTGATATTGTGCTTTTTTATCTTCGTTTATCAGACATTCATATTTGAAACGTAAGTGATCTTTTCCTGTGATCTGGCCTTGTACATAAACCCCTTGCCATTTTAGTTTTGCAGTGATCAATTGATGATCAAATTTGGCAGCCGACCGATAAGATCTTACATCTTGGATGACCCAAAACCTTCCCTTAGTAATTAACTCATGGTCGTTTTGACTGAAGGACATCTTACGAGGGTCTGTCCAAGTTTCCAAGTGAATATTTTTATGAGAGAAGAATGTCCTAGCCACAGTGAAGTCATGTGCGATCACAAAGTACACTATTCTTTTCACTTTATTGGTTGCTATATCGTGTTGAAAATAAAGACCTAGGTGTTCACATAAGTCAGTCTGGTTTTGCCAGCTCTATTGCATTAAAGTCACCAATCATTATTCTAGATCCCATCAGATTATTCAAATTATTGTAAAATGAGTCTTCATCTTTGGTTTGGCTTGCTTTAACACAAATGATGCTTAGGTTGGCTAGTCGCATGCGTAAACATTGCTTACACATACGATTGCCAAGTGCTTTGAAACCCAAAATAGCTTTTTTTATCTTGGTCCCTAGAATAAAACCAACATCAAGATTGCTGAGGTCATCTCCACTATAAAGCAATGTATAGCTTTGGGACACAGACATGGTCTCTACTTTTTAGCCATCGAGTTTCTTGGAGAGCAACGAGTTTCAAGCGATACTCTTTCGTGGTTGATATAGTGCCATGAAACGCGTTTTTTAACATAAGTGGAGGTCTGGTTAGTTTTTCGGTATCCTTTTTTCTTTTTGTTGAACTTTTTAACAATTATAGGTTCAATCAGCCCAGAGATCAAACTTATATTTAGTCGACTCCTACGACACGCCATGGTGGCTGTAGAGGAATTATAAGCATCTATCTATGGGGCTATATGTATAGTCCTATCTTTTGCAAGATCTTTCAGACTATGTTTGAGCAATTGGTGATCAATTGGTCATGGCGTTTTGGTCAAGAAAAAGTCAAAATACCTTGCAAATGCCGACCAACAAATATTATACAAGGTGTTGATGGCACCCGTTGTCTTGTGTGGGTGTGAGAGTTGGACCCTGATGGATGCGACTAAGGGATGGTTAATTACATTTGAGAAAAAGATCATACGCATAATATATGGCCCTTAACACGACGATGACGACAATTACCGAATTTTATTCAACCATGAGATCAGTAATTTGATGATCAGGAATAATAAAGGTCAGCAAAGACAGTGACTCGGTTATGTTCTGCAAACCGATCATACAGATAGTGCAGTGATCTCTGAAAGGGAAACCGCTATTTGGCAAGCACAGAGGTCACTGTCGGTGACGATGGCGCCTCGCAGTAGAGAACGACTTGTCTTCTTTGGGGTGTCTAGAATAATACGAAGAACAAGCTCAGGATCAAATATGATGGAGCCATAGAGTTTTAATGCGGTACGGGTCAGCAATAGCCTGTAAAAACAATTTTATTATTATTATTAAACTATTGCTTTATAAAGGCAAATCCTAAAACCCACATTGACCTATAAAATACAGCTCTGGAGCTGCTCCATTGTCTTCTATAGCAACATAGCTATAATGTAAAGGTTTCAAAATAATGCATTCTAATGTAAAGGCAATAAATCTAAAAAACTAAACGAAATCATGCGACGCACAACGATCACAAAATTAAACAAAACGTAATATCAAAAGGAAATGCCGTGAAAGAGAAATGGCGGTCAGATGCGTACAATGTTGACTCGATCGTGAAAATTAAAATTAAATTTTTGAAAAAATTAAGTGAAAATATAATTACAAAATAGGAAAAGTGAAAATTAAAAATTAAGTGTTAGAAAATGTAATAGTGTTTAAAAACAAAGTTACATGTTAAAAAAAGTTTGTGGTGTTAGTGTTGTGCGACACATAACAGATGCTGGAGTATACATTTTAATCAACAACGATGGTAGTGCATTTAAAACCTTCCTGGTAAGCTTCATTATGCTTCAAAAATTTTGTGTCTTGGTACCACTTATTGTGATTTAATTTCGATTTTGTTCGATTTTTTGTCTGTGTTTCGAACTTTTTACTGTACCAAAACTGTACTTCCTATTAAATTTATTTCGTGTAGTGGTGGTATGATTCTATATGTAGACAAAAAAGCCAGATACAATTTTTTTTTATTTGATACTCGCTGTGCTCGACATGCGATGCCTTTAAATTAAATTTAATAAAGTTATTCAAGTGCTTTGTGTCTTTTGCAAAAACCAACAGCTGTTGGCCTAACGGGAAACTGCAGTAGTATGAAACCAAATAGCTTATCGGTGCTTGATTGATGAAAATATGTGGAACAAGCACATTTCTTCATTTTGCCTTGACATTCAAAATTGTCGCTTTGATGACTTCTGGCATCAGTTTTTGACAACGAGCCTTTTACCATTGCAAAATTTTGATGAATTAACTTTGGACAAAAAAATTATTGGTTAGAAGAATTTGAGTGGCGACAGTTTTGGTGGCGTACCAAAAGACCGGAACCGCTCAGAACTGGACATTTTAAAACTGGATATTTCAAAATAGGATTTGACAAAACGAGATATGGTACAAAACTGGATATTTCAAAATTGGATATTTCGACATGTGATTTAAACTTAAAATGACTTTTTAGGAAAGTTCTGGAATATGGCCAATTAGGAAGGAACTCGGTAAGTTCTTAACCGATTATGATGAAATTCGATATGTAGGATGAAAATGGGATTTTAAAATGATTTGTTGGAAAAGTTCTGGAATAAGGCCAGTAAGGTTCCATAATTGAATATTTCTAAGGAGAGAAGTAGAATTTTCCTTCACTTAATGTTTTTTTTCTTTAATTGTATAATTAAGTTTGATTTTAAAACCTTTTTTGGGAAAACCTCTGGAATATGGCCAATAAGGTTTCATACTTGAATAATTTTAAGCAGAAAGATAGATTATTCCTTCACTTAATGTTTTTTTTTAAATTGCTGCTTTTCTCATCTTATTAAAATAATCATTGACTTGATCGAGTTTACTGTCAGTAAAATGTATCTTCATCTATTTTTTATTCTTCTACTTAATATAATTTTTCTACACTTTAGAGAATCTATGTGAGAAAAATTAATTAATTTTCATTAACATTTTCATCCTACATATCGGATTTCATCATAATCAGTTAAGAACTCACCAAGTTCCTTCCTTATTGGCCATATTCCATAACTCTCCCAAAAAAACATTTTAAAATCCCATTCCCATCCTACATATAGAATTTCATCATAATCGGAACTCATCGAGTTCCTTCCTAATTGGCCATATTCCAGAACATATCCAAAAAATCCATTCCCACCCTACATATAAAATTTCATCATAATCACCGAGAACTCGCCGAGTTCCTTCCTAATTGGCCATATTCCAGAACTTTCCTAAAAACTCATTTTAAGTTTAAATCACATGTCAAAATATCCTGTTTTAAAATATCCAGTTTTGAATTATTCTGTTTCGTCAAATCCAGTTGTAAAATATCTAGTTTCGACCGGTACCCCAAAAGATCTAATGAACTTAAAAACTTTTCGTTTTCGCTGTCAATCAATTGTTGAAATGACAGATTCGCCCGAAATTTGTTCCTAAATTGCGTATTCTTCATTGTTATTGAGATTAAATGTGTAAATAAAGTGCATCAGACGGATGTAAGTTTTGATAGCCTTTAATTAACTCACGTGCCTAATTTACGTTGTCGATTTGGCATTCCAACAATACTTTGGTTATTCGACGTAAAATATTTTTTATTAAATTATATCTACTTAGCACACCGTAAAAAATGCTGTAATTGATCAATGCGCTAGTGCAGCAACATATTGTTAGTTATTTGCCGCGTATCTTTGCTCACTAAGATGAACAACAGTGAAATGCCGATTATGAATTAGGAAATTCAAAATACGTCACACAACCCTATTGATCTTAATATACCGATGTGACTGAAATTGGCTAAATTTATCCGAGTAAGCAACACTGAATACGGCCATATTAAATAATTTTGAAAACCATTGCACAATCCATTTGTTGTCGATTTTAATATCGGAACTACTTATTCTGATTATTGTTGTGCAACCTCCATCATCTCGCTTACGTCGTCTGAGTTGAAGTTAGCTGTTATCATCAGAGCAAGTTTGTTATCATCTTATCTTGGATAAGCCCTTTTATGCATTTGTGTGAATGAGGTGTTTTGTCGGTTTAACACTTATTTCATTTAATGTTCGTGTTATTTATTTTTCTGAATCTGTGATTTATATACATTTTAGAATTTTACGTGTAGTTTTGACATGTTTTGAAATAGTTGTTGGGTCATTTTACTGTTAGTAGAAACCAAATAATATAAAAAGACGTCGCAACCCATGTATAAAAAAATATCCAAAATTGACGGGTTACAATCGTCGCTGCGGGTGCTAATCTAAAATAAATAAAATACAATGATACATATACATATACTTACTATACATTTTCATTTCTGTATATTCATTTATTTTTACCAAAAACGTCTCTATAGAAAGACCAACTTTTCAAAAATTTAAAGGGACAAAGCGCCTCTTTGAACTCTTAGTATTGGTTGTGTACAGATATAGCGTAAAATAAAAACAAAAAAATATTTTTACTAACACTAATATAGTTAGTTTTTTTATGTTATTTTTGCTTTGTTATAGTACCAAAACCCTCTTTACTACAAGCCGTATTGTTTGCATACTCATGCTATACAAAAATATATACTTTGATTGTATTGTAAGTAGAAAATCGTGTCGGGATATGATAGCGAATATTGTGTAAAAGAAATAACAATAAAATCAAATAATGCGCATGCGTTTACAATTTTTTTTATTAATTTTATATGGAGTTTTGATAGTTACTAATACAACTAAAGTATATATTTTCACTAATACATTTTAAAAATACATGATGATGTGTGTCAACGAAAGTTACAAGACGGCTTGTAGTAAAGAGGGTTTTGTATAGTACCAATAATACTTTATTGAGGCAGATATGAACATACATTTTATTTATATTTTGTCGAGTTTTTGCCTTTTTAGTTTTGTTAATTTTAATTTTCGGTTTTGGCGATCAAAAATTCAACAACGTTTTCTATATTTTTTATTATTTAAGTACATAGCTAAATAAGACAATTTATCTGGTTTTGTGAATGGTCCAAAGTTTTGTTGCGTGCTTTAATGTTAATCACAACCTTCGATTTCATCTCAATAATACCTTCAAAAAGTTGTAATTTTGTAAATATTTTCGTACTGAAAATGTTTTAACAGTAAAATGTGCATAATATGCGTGCTGTAAAATCGTGTACAACATCGCAACGGTGAAATCTCAAAACACCGTTTTGAAGTTAGGGTAGATAAATTAGTTTTACAAAGCTTCATGATAATTAAACATTTGAAAGTTTGTAAAAAACGTATTGGTGTACTCTAAGCTCAATTGAAAAACGTAAGCTATTAAATAAATCCATTCCCAAAAAATGGTTTAAAATTTAGAAAAAAATGGTTTCGACTTTAGTTGTGGGCGTAAGGCATACAGCGCACGGTTGCTAAAATCAATTGTATCTTGGTTTTTTTTTTCAATATTTCATTTGAGTTCATTTAAGATGTTGATACTTACGAGTAAGTAAAAAATCCAAATAAAATTATATGTGTGTTAAACTCCATTTAGTATGCTTTCGAAGTAAAACTAGAATCATAAAATCCAGCAACTGAAGGTTGGGATCGTAACACGGGTTAGTTTTACTAAACCAAACGGCAGACATTTTATTTGGAGCAGTTACGCACTCGTCACATATATGTCGTTTTATATTCTCTAAATGAGGTTGAGACTTAAAAATTTCGAAAAATATATTTACTTGTAGTTTTGTTATTTGTAAAAATTCTTCACTCGGAGCATGTAAGGAGCCAAAATCAGAATTGTTTGAATAGTTTTTATAAAATAAAAAATATTCGTCTTTTAAATGAATAAGTTGGTCTTTTTTAATTTTGTTTTCTTTACAGTAATGACAATAATTTTTTTTTAGAATTTTATGAGCTACATAACCAACGAAATACTTGATAGATGAATCATTAATATTCAGCGATTCGCAAGAGATATCTGATGTATTTATTATAGCTTTACCTAGCTCATCCACTATATCACCTAATGGTGGTTCTTTACTATCTATCGAAAATCTATCACTAATTACACCTTCAAACTTGTCTTGGGTTGTTACGAATTCCGTCAATATTGCTCCGTTTCATCTTCTTCACAATTAGTGAGTTTTGAGTTGTCTAAAAATTTCATTGTCATTATGCGAGCTGCAATTCGAGTAAACCAATTGGTTTCTGTTGTTTCCACCTCTTTGCCTAATTTGACCAAAACAATTCTTCAAGGTATCCTGATTTAATCTCGATATTAAAATAAAATGTACTTGGTTAGGTTCCTTTTAGATGATCCATTAATCCAAGAGTCGCTCTAATTGTTTGCTTAAATCCGTCCAAGCAGTAAATACATTTTTTGGGTGATAGTTTTATCTGATCTATATACTCTTTCATGGATGTTAAATTGGAATGTATAATACCAAGAAGTGTTAAAGCACTTTTGTGAAGATTTTTATCATGAAGTACTCTGCTATTTAAATTGTCAAAAAGCCTGTCCTTTTTCTCAAAAAAACTAGCCGTTGAAAGAGTAAACTGTTTTACATTTGCAGAGTATTTGCCAAGGTCAACCATTGTTGTGATAGCAGCTACCATACTGACCTGCTCAAACCTGCGTAGCTAATGCAAAGATTTTCTGATTATTTTATAAGAAAAATGACTTTTCTACCGAAACATTTAAAACTCTATAACATTTACGATTATTTGAGCCTTAGTCACAAACAATCGCTACAACCGTCAATCCAATATCACTCAAATTTTTAATTGATCCAATTAATATTTAAGCTAATAACGAGCCATCGATATTTTTTTCTGTTGCATGATAGGAGACCATATATTTAAATGATCTAAATAGACAGCGGATCATAAATACATCGCTACAGCGAGAGTTCGCACTGCATTACATTGCGAATAACAATTAATTATGTCACATGATCTGTCATATTCCAGATCACGTCTAATTAAATATTACTACTTTTTTGTAAGAAATTCCATTTCTGATGCTTTTATTTTTAGGTTAGCCAATATATCGTTATGATGCTGTGCATGATTTTACAACACACTTTAGCTGTATTTCTTGACGAAATGTGATCCAAATCAGGTCACAATTACATTGTAAGTCAAGATTCAAATTGAGCCACTTTAGTTTTTGGATCAGAAATGTGTTTTAAATCTAGTATGTTGTTTTGTGTCGTTTCTTGGTACATGACCAGATCTGGATCAGTTCAGTCAAGTTGACTTGTGGATGTCATACGAGGGTGTGTCCATGTTTTCAATTGGATATTTAAATGACGAAATAATGTGCTATCCACAATAAGATCGTGCGCGTTCGCAAAGTACATCATTCTTTTCCCATTATCGGTCGTTAGATCACGACGAGAACGGACCTGTGCTTTCACATAAGTCAGTCTGATTTTGGCCAGCTCTAGCATTAAAGTCATCAATCACTGTTGAACGTGTGACTGCACGTTTTACGTACCAACTCTCAGCTGCGTGCCATCCCACGACAATTAAGGCAGGATGCTTTAATGGAGTTCTAAGGATAATATGCTCGTTTAGAAGATTTTACGGGTATGCAAGTCCAAACGAACCTCAGGGACCAATTATTAATTAAATTAATATTTTACCACTTATTAATATTTTAATAACCTTGGGAAATCTCGTGATACATTTCATCAGGGTCAACTAAAAATATTCGGGAATGAGTTTATTTAATAGCTTACGTTTTTCAATTGAGCTTAGAGTACACCAATACGTTTTTTGCAAACTTTCAAATGTTTAATTATCATGAAGCTTTGTAAAACTAATTTATCTACCCCAACTTCAAAATGGTGTTTTGGGATTTCATCGTTGCGATGTTGACACGATTTTACAGCACGCATATTATTCACATTTTACTGTTAAAACATTTTCAGTACGAAAATATTTACAAAATTACAACTTTTTGAAGGTATTATTGTGATTAAATCGAAGGTTGTGATTAACATTAAAGCACGCAACAAAACTTTGGACCATTCACAAAACCAGATAAATTTTCTTATTTAGCTATGTACTTAAATAATAAAAAATATAGAAAACGTTGTTGAATTTTTGATCGCCAAAACCGAAAATTAAAATTAACAAAACTAAAAAGGCAAAAACTCGACAAAATATAAATAAAATGTATGTTTGTGTTGTTGTTTTATTGCTAAAGAAGAGTGTAGACGGTTTTGGTAGTATGCATAATATGAAACAGAATAAAATATGTGTAAACAGCAAAAACGTCTCTATAGAAAGACCAACTCGTTTTTTCGTACACTGATACTACTACATATTTGCCTCAATAAAGTATTATTGGTACTATAACAAAGCAAAAATAACATAAAAAAACTAACTATATTAGTGTTAGTAAAAATATTTTTTTGTTTTTATTTTACGCTATATCTGTACACAACCAATACTAGTTCAAAGAGGCGCTTTGTCCCTTTAAATTTTTGAAAAGTTGGTCTTTCTATAGAGACGTTTTTGGTCAAAATAAATGAATATACAGAAATGAAAATGTATAGTAAGTATATGTATATGTATCATTGTATTTTATTTATTTTAGATTAGCACCCGCAGCGACGATTGTAACCCGTCAATTTTGGATATTTTTTTATACATGGGTTGCGACGTCTTTTTATATTATTTGGTTACTGCTGTTAGTTTTTTAAACTTTTAGGTGATAAATAAATTTAATTAATTCACTTTACGGCTGGCTTGAAGATATTAATGACTGACAATTTGAATATATTTTCGATTTATATAGGAGATTTTTAAATTTTTAGACATTTTGCCATTGGAATTTAAATGGACTAATTATTTATTTAATCTGATCGGTATTATGTATATAATAAATAAATAAATATATATATATATATATATATATATATATATATATATATATATATATATATATATATATATATATATATATATATATATATATATATATATATATATATATATATATATATATATATATATATATATATATATATATATATATATATATATATATATATATATATATATATATATATATATATATATATATATATATATATATATATATATATATATATATATATATATATATATATATATATATATATATTTGTTATACACATTTTGGTTAAAATTATTTTTAATTATATTTAATAAAGCGTTAATTAATTATTTTTAATTAACAGGAAATATTTACGATTAAATAACGAAAAAATGATATTTCGCTTTCCAAAAATATTTTGCATAATTATTACCAATTTAAAGTGTTCTAAATTTCAGCGCGGATGTTGTTTTATGGGCAATGGTCTTTGTTTTATTGCACCGAAACAATAAAGGAACGGTTAATTTGATAACTTTCATGTACAGTGTCATGACATATTTTGAAGATTTAATACTGAGCTCGTTACTGAATACAACATACTAATTTGTTAGAGTCTACTAAATATAATCGATGTCACACATGGGAGGTGTAAAATTAACACTAGAACATATCAAATTATTCCATATAGTTGCACTGCATAAATTACTAAAATTACAATTGAGGGGGCTATACATATCAATCCAAACGATTAATTTTAATCTATGTATATATTTGGTTAGGCTGTGATTAATATAAAAAAATATATTTATTTTGGTAGGCCTGATTAGGTGATTAAATATGCTCGTTAAACAATTTTTGGTGTATAAATTAACATATCGATTGTAAATATGAATAAATTATGAAAATGATAATTTATATGTTCGTATTATAACTTTTATAATTATTTATAATATATTCATCAATTTTGGGTGAAACCAATTAATTTAGTCTGATTGGCAGGTCATTTATGCTATGTAATTTTAACCGTTGCTCAAATTGCACTACATTTTTTAACTTAAATAGTACTTTAATTTATAAATCTATTCCCTATTGGTACCCTAAGCTCTGTTAATGGTAGATAATAAAGCTAGCCCTTTTGATTATTGATATTCTTCAAAATGTTTTCCAATCAGACTTTCCAGTGCAGTGGTTACCCAAAATAACCTAATGCAGAAGTCGGTGGCAAGAATCCATCGATGGTTTCGAGCTAAAGCCAAAGAGAGCCATACGTCACTTGTAATTAATGAATTTAAAAGCTATGAGCGTTGTTACATTCAGTATAAGAACAGACGCTTCTAGTCTGGTCATCGTTTAAATTCAAGAAGAGGCGGCTTCCTTAACACTTGGTAATATGCCTAAAATCCATGTGCTGCCTTGTACTTTGCCGGTTATTTTTTACCAAGGAATAAAAGAAAAGTGGTATACTATGGCAGTTCTTAGCGAGTCCATCGGCTTTAATATTCCCCGTTATGTGGAAACGCCCTGACTCCCAAGTAAGATGTTGAACTGTTCAGTCATCTCGTTAAGAGATGAAAGACTGTTCCGGGCTTTTTTCGACATGAGAAAGCCTGATTGTAGGACTTTAATTGCAGCCTGACTGTCCGTAAAAATGTCAATATCCCTTACATATATTACATTATACTTTATCCGATCTATGGCCTCCTTAATTGCAATGAGCTCTGCCTAAAAAACACAACGGTGATCAGATAGGCTAAAGGAGAGTTTTAGATTTAATTCCTCGCAGAAAACCCCACAGCCAGCTTTATCATCCATCCTCGAGCCACCCTTGAAAAAATTATTCGCATCGGGCTTCATAACTACTTCACTCACCCAGTCTTCTCTGGAGGGAATCACGGTTATAAATTTAGCCTCGAGGTAGGATGCCGGGATGGTATAGTCGAGTGATTTGGAAATTCCTTTATTATTTAGAAAATATGAGTGCCCCTTAGTATTGCAGGTTCACAGGGAAATTGATATGAGCCTAGAAGCTATACAAGCAGCCATCTGTTTCGCTAAAATATCAAGAGGTACAAGATGAAAGAGAATTTCCAGTGCTTGAGTAGAAGTGCTCCTAAGTACACCACTAATACACACGGTGGCATTTCTTTGAACCTTCATCAAAAACTTATAGCTGGCCACCAAACAGAGACTTCATACATTAGAACAGGTCTAACTACAGAGGTGTAAAGCCAGTGAACGATACGGGGATTAAGCCTCAATCCTTTCCCAATGGCATTTTTACAGGAGTATAGCGCTAAAGTTTATTTTTTTACTCTTTCCAAAATATTAGGCTATAATTTTACTTTATCAGTGATTTTCAAACCAACTCCGTTAAGAGTGGGTGGGTCAAAAAAAGAAAGTTCATATTTCTTGAAAAAATACTAAGGAAATTCTGCATAAGACCTCTCAGGGTCCTTAGATGTTTACCGAAAATACCAATTGCAACGTACTCCGCTTAAGCAACTACTTCAAAGCCCACCCCTCCAGGTTTAGTAACAGGCCATTCATGACCAAGTTCCAAAGAAGGGGGAATAATGCACCTCCTAGCAGTGTACTTCTACACACAAATCTACGAACGGATGATTCACCAAAATTAGCCAAAATAACCCTGCTCTTAAGCATCTGATCAATCTAGCAACCTAGTGATACATCCACCCCCAAACCTGAGAGTGCCTGCGTGATCACCTTAGGTTGGAAATTGTTAAAAGCACCCTCTATAGCACAAAAATTTACCAGGGAGAATTTCTTACCATCGAGCGATTTCTCGATAGAGCATATGGTGGAGTATAGTACCGATCCCACCGGTTTCCCTTTACAGTATGCATGCTGAGATGCAGACAACTTAACTGGCTCAATTGAGCCTCTACTATAAGTTTCTATTAGTCTCTCCAGAATTTTTAATAAAAAAGAAGATAAGCTAATTTGCCTAAGGTCTTTCGGATCGCCGTGAGAGCATTATCCCGCCTTAGGTATGAAAATAACCTTTACTTCAGTCCATTTTTTGGAATGTGACATAGTTCCAGGCTACTTTTGAAGATCACCTCAAGCCAGGGAATCGTTAAATCAGAGGTATGTTCAATATGGGCTGGAATAATACCATCCTGACCTGCTAACTTAAACGGCTTAAAACTTTTTGCTGGCCGCAGGATGTTCATCCTGCTGACAATCCTTCCAGCGAAGCCGCAAGCCATATACGCCCTTGGCAGAACAAGCGAAGATTTTGAACAGCCCGGAAAATGCGCTTCCAGTAGAAGATCCAACGATTCCGCTCCCTGTGTATTTTCACAGAATTGCCTCCAATATTTGCTTTTGGCATTCCTTATTTTATAGTCCGCGTCATGTTTAGTTCTCTTCGCAATTTTGAAGAGTCTCTTGCATTCCAGACGCATTAGACCGCCACAGTGGGTGAGATTTTTACTTAGGCCTGCTGTGAGGACACGAACCTGAAATAACTTCATTGAAAGCATTAGACATTCTATCAACCAGGACATCTAAGTTCTGTGTCGATTTGGGATATTCAGAAACCGCAACAGACAAAGAATTACCAAGAATAGTTCGAAAGATATCCCAGTTGGGTTTCCTTCTTCTAAAAGTAGGAGTCGTGAAGTACTTTATGTCCATTCCATATTGTAGATAGCAATGATTAGAAAAGAAGTGTCCATCAGGCATCTTGCAATTTATTAATTTATTTGACAAGAAGTTTGAGACAAGGGTAATGTCCAGAACTTCCTGCCATTGTTAGTAATAAAAGTAGGCTTACAGTCTATGTTACAGATACTCACCTATTTCATTTGTGTCGGTGCATCCCTAGATCATATGGTGTGTGTTCGCATCACATCCAAGGATGATCCCAACTCTACGTACCTGAGCCACCACTATTAAGTCGCGCTTGTTAACCGGAGGAACGATTTCTTCATCATGAAGTAAGTACGCTGATATAAGCCAGAGGTTTTTACTGTTGACCTCATTGTTAACTGCTAGCACATCTGCAACGCTGTAACCGGAAAGCAGAAAAATCTTAAGCTTTTGTAAGAATACGCAAACAAATCCTACCTTTACCTTGTTCAAACTACAGCTTATAGTTAGTAGCTCTAAGCCCAAGAACCCGATCTTTATAGACCTATGGTTCTTGAATCAATGCGACATCTACGTCATCTTCCTCCATTTTGAGCATCAGAGCAGCCGATGCTGCCTTACAGTAATGAAGGTTTTTTGCAGTATCCTAAAAATCCTGCTTAAGATCATCCACAACTGAGTGATTCCATTGACCTAGACAACTCATGGACAAAATTAATAGGAATAGTGTTATTGTCGTACGGACACTCAGGCTCAATTGAGGATCCGGGCAAAGCGAATGCATTCTCTAGTGTCCCTGACATTACAGCCTCAACCTTCTTATAAACCTTGAGCGTTACAGAGTCAAAACCATAGCTTCTTGTGCCACCTGTCTTGGCCAGCGGTTCTATATTGACAAAGATCACAACAGATCTAAAGTCGATCTTAACCTCCTGCACCTTGGCAATCTTCCAATTGTAGGAAGGTAGCTCCGGTTGCCAATTCTTATTTTCTCCAAAATCTCTGGTGGATCACAAGGTTCAGCCCTCGGCCTGCTTGGTGTGTTATCCACAGCAATAACTTCAAGTCTGGCTCTAGGTCTGACTTCTCTTAAGCTACTAATTGCCATTTTGTATAGATTAAGAGATCTCTGGTTGGCACAGGCTGTCAACTTGAATGGTTCCTGTACCAACTACCATCGCGACAAGAAGGGGCAACCACAGGGTTTCCCCGCATAATACTGAGAAAGAAAGCGAGTAAAGCTCTTTCCACCTTCCGCCAATCAGCAGGAGTGATACTGTCATTCTGTTTTGCCGCATTAATAACAGCTACAACAAGAGGGTCCTTTAAAACCTCGCTAAAACATCTTCTAGTAGTTGCCTGCAATTGAGACCTTTTAACGTCTTTAGGAGATTCCTGAGATTTCCGTCATTTAGACATGAAGCTCTCAGTAGGAATTCCCGGCATATACTGCATAGCTCTTTTAGCCCACTCCAGTGTGGCAATGTCTTTACCAGTTCTACTGGTCAATCCAATAGCCTCTAGCTTTTTAGGGCTCTCCATGCGATTCTCCTAGCTTTATAAGAAGATTTGGAGAGACCCTGCATCATTTGCGCATATTTCTATGCTCCCTTCATTCTTGAGACAGGTTATTCGGTTTTAAGCGATTATCGGCAGCTTTGTTTGTATTTTTATTTAAACTATCCATATTCTTCCCACAAGTGGCGGAGAAGGAAGTATTGCGGAAGTATTCCATTCTGGAAAAGATCCGCAATACAAGGATAAGGCTAAATACATCTTGAGGACGCCCGTGCTGATCATCAACCTGGTTGGGGGCCCTTTCAAATAGCTCAGTTTCAAACGGAGCCCCTGGATACCTGCAGAGTCTCCGTTTAAAACTGAGCTATTTGAAAGGGCCCACAACTAGGTTGATGACCAGCACAGGTCACGTAACACCTTAATGCGGCCCTTTTTTTAGTGCTAACACTCGCATCTAATATTTGGCCGACCGAGATCGTTGCCCAGGTGGTACCACGTGGAGGTATATTAGTCACAAATTGTGGACTCTAACATAGTTAGAGAACATTGAGAACATGTCAAACAAGTTGACACGTTCCACTGCCTACCTTTTTGAGCTACACCTACCACCCAAGCACATAAAAACTATAGCACAATTAAATAATGAACTTGCAGAATTAAAAAGAGAAAATCTTACTTTGAAGAAGGATAAAATAAATAATGAAACAGAGGCCGCGTTGTTTAATAAAATTCCGTTGAACTACAGAGAGAAAACTTATTTATGTTCAGATTCAGAAGGTTTGCATCACACCAAGTCAATAGGTTATCGAAATCTTGTTGCAGTTGTGGGTATCATTGATATTATTTCCAGTTTTGATTATATATGAATTAAATCTGTGATTCCGTTAAAAAAATAATGACGACACTTGAGCCAATGTGGAAACCTTGAGATACGCCGAAGTTGGTTTAAAGAAATGTAAACCTTTTATTTTCTGTTTTAATATTTTAATCGCGATTGCTCAAGAATTTTTTAAACGACAGAATTTATTACAAGAAGTATCATTCCGAATTCTAGTTTTTAATTCTGGTGTCAAAAATAATTTTTGTTGTTTTCCACTTGTGCGGGGAAATTATCAAGTTTCAACGATTATTTCAAAAGTAAACCCAAAGGAATTTCCAAATTTTTGTAATATATTATTAATGAAACTGGTATGCCATCTGTTCCATAGCCATTTCCGAACGATTTTATGAGCCTAGAAGATACCTTCCACTGCAACTCGTGGTGCTTTTATATGGACCCCTTCCTGTTGCTTTCTCTAATTTATCGATGTCTACCATATGTTTTAATCCATATAACTTCTTTTAGATCTGCTTGCCTATATAAGACTTATATGGAGTAACATCTAAGAATTGGAAACAATTTACAGGATCTAACTATCTTCTTTTTTCTAAGAAGTTCATTTTGCATTGGTTACGTATCGTCTGATCAGGAGATGACATGGTTTCAATCAAACTAGGATAAAAAACACTTGTACTTCTTCATAAATATAAGCAAGACATTCAAAAATGACTGCACTAGCATCAAACAAAATTAATGCGAAATACAATAAAAAAATTGAAAAAATTAATTAACAAAATTACTTTCGCCTAAATGTGCTTAACAGTGACGAGAGAAATATTATGTTAAAAGCAATATGATTAATTAAAAAAAAACTTTTCTTTGGTATTTGACTTTTTGCAATTTGTTTTTTTTTATAAATTATTTTAAATTTTTAACCCAATGATAAATAGAAAATGGTACGGAATCGTAATAAATCTTTTTACAAATTAAAATAAATAAAATAAAATAAGGAATTAAAAACAAAACTTTATAAATTATTACCTAACTCCAGATTTTTATACTTATAATTAACTCTTATTAGTTGGATTTATGTTTAATTTATTTTCCGTATAATGGTTGGCATTTTTGTCTCATTTCTTTTTACTATAGAAACATTTAAGATGCAAAAGTTTTTGTATTGAGTAGGCCTCACCAAAGCCTCCTATATATGCAAAGCCGAAATCATCATAATCGAACTTAAAATAGAGAAAAATCTTATGAATAAAAAATTTTGTCTTTAAAACGTATTTCAAACTAGAAAATAGCAGTAAAAATTAATTTTAAATGCACAGACATTTAAAGGAATCGTTAATTTATTAATGATAGAAAAAGATTCAATTAAATTTATTTTATATATATTTACAATCACAACTATAGTCCATGACGCGCTAAACAATAAATTATAAAATAAAAAGGGAAATTAAAAAAAAAACTCTTTGTTTATGATGGACAAATCATACGTCATCGATCTTTAACAATTTTGTTTTTTATTGCATTTATTACTATATTTAATATATGCACACATAGAAAATTTGTTAAAAACAGAAATCCATGTAATTTCAATTTAAAAATATTTATATAATTACTGAATATAATAGATTGATATTTAGAAAATGTTGTCTAAATATTGATATAAAAATATACATTCCGAAAATGTGAATAAAAAAAACAATATTTTACATGTGTTCTTACCAAAGCCGTCTTTAATCTCCAACAGGAAGCCCAAATGTACACAAACATAAAAAACCTGAGAATGGTAAAATAATTAGAAAAATGTAACCTTTTGAATGTATTTGTGAGATTATATCGTCGTTTATATATAATTGTGAATACAGTGTCGAAAAAAACAGCAAACTAAAGAGGAAATAACAAAAATAACAAAAATAAGCGAACTTATAATTTATTTTATTTCAAATGTTTGTTTTTATATAAAGAATCAAAACCATCTCTAGTAAAAAGCAAAACCCTCTTTACTACAAGCCGTATTCATTGCATACTCATGCTATTTAATCATATACACATGAGAATGTATTGTAAGTAAAAAACGTGTCGATATATGATTTAGAATATAGTGTAAAATATACAAACATTTCCATACTATAAAACAAAAGAGAGTAAAAATTGTCAAAAAAAAAAAAATTTAAAAGGCAAAATTGATGTTATCTCTTTCCTATACAAAACTCTTTTTAGAAAAAAATTTTCTTTTTAAAAAGAATTTGGATAAAGAATTAATGTAACATTTTTTTATTATCACATTAAAGAAAGTTTTACTTCTGTTCTGAAATAATTTTTATTTTTATATATAAAACAAAAAGTATTGAATTCTTTGTTTTTATTAAAACAAGGTTCCTTATTTCGTTTTATTTAAATTTAAAAAAAAAATTTGTTTAATCGGTAACACTTTAGTTTTTGCAGCAAGTAATTTACCAGATGTGTTGTTTTTCGAGTCCTCAACCCTAATATATACTGCTACTCCGTAGACAAGCTCTGATGCGTCCAGGAAACCATGCAGCTAAATATTCATATTTTTAAGCTTGAAAGTACCTATAAATCGTGGAATTTGGATATCTTGAAGATGATGAAGTGATGATTTAATTTTGATCCATCTATCTTTGATATCTTTAGGCAATTCGTCATCCCAGTGTATCTTTCGCAACCAGAGCTGTTGGAATCAAAATTTTATTAGTACTGTGCTGGGTGACAACCATCCTAGTGAGCATGTCATCCACATAGAAATCGGACTTCAAACGAGTGGCCGCATCTGTATGCAATTCTTGATAATCATTGGCAAGTTGATGTAGCGTATCATCATGAGATCGTCTTGAATAGTTGGTCCGATTAGTAGCATGTTGTTAAGAGTCCTGTTGAGCTTTTGCAGGAACCGTCGAAAACAACTCTTAGTTTTGTGGTACTACTCATTTTGTTAAGCACGCAATGATGAGGTAGATGGTAGATTTGATGATGGTTCGATAAATGTTTTTTAATTTCACTTGACTCCATATGGCCAAGTGCTTCATACTCCTGCATAAATTTCACGTAATCGTGTTTTACGTGAGGATGGTTGAGGAATTTTCTCTCGAGGGCTAGAAACCTTTTTTTGGCTTGATTAAAAGTGGTTCCTAAGTGTTCGAACGATGTGTTGAATGGTTACCTAACCATATATCGTCCATCATCAGCATTCAGTAGTTTGAGAGCCCGAATCAAGTAGACCTCTGGCTGCATGTTTAATTCCCAATTCGTCTTGGATATAGAACAGCACTGTTGACAGCAATGATCCTACTGCATTTTGGTCATGTGTTGATATAGTACCACGAGAGTTTATGTTGTTAGCTGAACAATGATGAGTGAATGAACCTTGCAGTTTGGAATTTACTTGTTGATTGGAACTGATAGTTCCAATGATGGGAAACTGTTGATGGGTTGAAATAAGTTGATTTGTTGATTATAGGCTGATTGTTGATTGGTGAAATCGGATATTTATTAGACGGATGATCATCTTCGTTGATTGTAGGTGTGTCAATACTGTTGACGTAGTTTGGAGAAGTGTATTTTTGCTTAACTAAGCGCCTGGTTGTAACGCTTCTTTAGTTTTTCCCAAGCCAATATATAATTGGCATCAGTCAATGCTATGTGTCTAATCAGCGATGCAGCTTCATTCTTTAGAAAGCTTTTTAAGTATTAAAATTTGTGGATATTGGACAGATTTTCTTTCTGGTGAATTGATGTTTTAAACTGGTCCTTGAAAGACTGCCATTTTGAATAGTCTCCATTGAATTGTTCTATCATTCTGTTTATATGAATTATCCATCGTTGTTTTAATGTCCTGGGAAACGCTGGCAGCAAAGCTAATACTGGGTGAGCGGGCATTGAGTAGATCCTTAAGAGTTGCCTTAACTTCATAAAATTTATCTTCAAACTCTTCAGCTTCAGATGATACATTAGAAACAAGCATGATTTGATGCTCAACATCGTGAAATTTCTTCCATGCTTCGCCTGGGCCAAGTCGTAACCAAATTTATCGGAAATTTTTTTATTATTGATTACTGTACCCTTTATGATACCAGGTTTTTAATAAGAGCTTGTAACTCAGCCATTTAATCAATTTAAAGTCAGATTGGTAGTTTTATTATAATGTTTGAGATAATTTGTGGAATACCAACTAAATCTGCTCAAACTGGAATATAACACGAATACGTAACCAATAGCGATAAATCGAAGATATAAAATTGTAACACTTGCAAAATTGAAGTTACAACTAATAATGGAATGCAAGTATTCCCGGGTTTTGGCACCAAAAAATGTAGCGTATTCTAGAATTATAAATCGCGCATACCAAATAAATAAAATTCACTTTTTCACTCACAAAAAATAAAAAGTCAAATAAAAAGTCTTATTAAAATTTGTGGGTCGGTTCTTATTGGAACTTTCGTCACCAGTAAATAGTCAGGAAAATCAGAGAAAATCGATGGAATTACGCCTTTACATTATTTTTTAATTATTTCACCATTAAAATATTAAATTTATTAAAAATTTTTAAGAAATAAAAAAAAGCGCCATCTGACACGTTGAAAAAAATTTTCATACTAATTAATATATGCACCATCTAGCCGAAAGAGTGAAAAACAAAAAAAAAATATGACTACTATTTTTTGTTTATGTATTGCACTTCATGGATTTTTACTAGAGATGGTTTTGAAAGAATATAAAATAATACGCTCTCACTACGAGTATTACAATATAACAAAATCTCTTCTATTACAAGCCGTCTTCTAACTTTCGTTGTAATACTCTTCATTAACCAAAATAGCAGGAGTACCACAAATTTGGGTCTTGGGACTAATTCTGTACATCTTATACCGATTTCCTTTCAAATTAACATCATCAAGTTTACAAATTTAAAGGATCTAACGTTTGAAAGAAATTTCAACCAATTATCCCTAAAAAAACAGTGAAAGAACAAAAAAATTAAATAAAGGTTCGGTGTAAAAATGAAAAAAAAACATGAACAAAAATTGCATTAAAATTAATACGCCTACTTTCTTTAATCAGGACGTAATGTTAATCTTTATTATCTACTAAAAAAATTAATATAACGTTTTTGCCTAATTTATTATATTAGTAAAATAAGTGGAAAAAATTAATATTAATTTTTATTTTCCGAAGATAATTTTTATCCTCATAGCTTTACCCCTTTAGACATTCTTAATCATATAAAAAATTTTGTAAGGCACAAGCAAAACTTTAGGTATTATCTTTTTAGTCTAGTGCTTTTTGAAACCGGTGCTCCAACACGAAGACAATTTTTCCGCTGATAAATTATAAAAAAGCTGATTGCAAATATGGTGTTTGACAAATATTGCAATCCAATTTTATTGGACTCGGAATCTCAAATTAAATTTATAAGGAAGCCTACACTGCAAAATTGGAACTTAATCGTCAAATTTTCATTTAAATGTGGATTGTCTAAGAGACGCGTCCGTCAATTAAGAATAAGTTTGTTTTTATCTAAAAGAGAAGTTCTAATTTTGCCATAAATTACTTTGTCAATATACCTGCAATGATATTTGATGTTAGAAGGTGGGAAATTCCCCTAAGATAAGAAATGGCTGATACTGACTAACTTTAACGAGCGTCACAAGGTCGACATGCTTTCGATAAATAGCCGATATCACAATTTCCTTTTCGAGATCAAAATCAATTCAGATGGTGCGCTTCTGTATTTACAAAATACCGTTTTTAGGTGGATAATCGCAAATGAACTGAGTTGATGTAAGATATTTTTCCGAGGAACTACTTCTACTTTCATAATAAAGTTATGTGCCCGATAGTTCCTCGACGAGACTGTGAGATTTATTGACGGCCCTGCGAAATTTTTAAGTGACAAGTATTTCAATGACATCAGTATAGTGGAACTAGCCATGCAGAATGAGCTACACGATGATGATCGACAGTATCAAACAACAATCTGCTGACACTTAAATTTGAGGTGGTGGCAATTCTACAACCAGCTAACAAGGAATTACTAAAATGGTACTTGAAGCTTATTGAATTACTAAAAAACGTATCCATTGCCGATGAAAATCGCTAAATGCAAAAGATTTGGACGTTAAAAATTGATTGGGATGATTCATTGCCAATAGACTTTGGACAAGAATGGCCAATCTTCCAGTGTGATCATTCATAACTTTAAAAATTGCGCAAATTAAAAATATTTGTTTGGATCAAAATATTTTTCGATCTTGGGGTGATCTTGTTTAGGTCATGATAAGCTCATGACCAACAAGGACAATTTGAGTGAAATCAATCAATAGAGAGGTAATAACAAAATTGTTATATATATATATATATATATATATATATATATATATATATATATATATATATATATATATATATATATTATATATATATATATATTTATATATATATATATATATATATATATATATATATATATATATATATATATATATATATATATATATATATATATATATATATATATATATATATATATATCTAATATGGGATCCAACATAGGGATAGTGCGACTGATAAGTAACACGTCATCGGCGTATGCCAGAATCAAAGGAAGTTGAAGATTAGTGCGCTGCTCTAGTTTGAGTTCAGGAAATTGATCAACCACAGTAAGTAAAACCTAGTTAAGAATAAAATTAAATAGTCGGGGGGATATCGGACAACCTAGTTTAACTCCTTTGCTTTTCTGGACAGTCTGAGTAAAGACATTGTACCATTTGATAGCAGTCCTTTCCCAAAAACATACCCTAATTATTCGATTGACTAGATAATGAGGAATATACTGCTGTAGGCAATAAGAAACTGTAGTTAAATCAATGGTATCGAAAGCCTTGGGCAGATCAATTGAAAAAACGTGTACTCGATGACCAGCACGCCACTATTCATCGAGAAAACATATGTATCAGTGGATAACATATGATCATTAGTGGATTGATTGGCTAAAAAGGCTGCCTGGTAAGAGCAAGGCAAGCATAAATACTGATCTAATCGATCTAGTAATAGTTTCGCATATATCTTATAGCCAACGTTGCATAGGGTGATTCGTCGGTAATCTTCGAAAGTACTAGTCTTGCCCTTTTTGGGAATGGGGATTTGAATTGTATCAAGCCACTCGGAAGGGGGATGATTGGTAATCCAAACCTGCTCAATAAGTGTCTGAAAAGTTTGCCTTAAGACAGCAGGAGCATATTTAATTAATTCAATGGGAATTCCATCCTTTCCAGGAGCAGTCCCTGATCGTATAAACCCAATGGTAGTTTGGATTTCATCTAGAGTAGGAGGTTGTCCTAAGGGGAAATGGTCTGTTTCTTCTATAAGGGCAGGCCATTCACCCTCAGACTTTTGTAACTCAAGCAACCATGAGGAAATAGGGATATAAATTGCAGAGGGTTTCTGAGTGTTCCGTTTATATTGGTTGAAAAAGTAATAAGTCTTGTAGTCGATCAGTGGGCTTGAAATTCTTGAGATTAGAAAAGAATTCCTGACACTCGAAGGATCGATGCTCGGCATAAGCACTACTTAGACACCGTCTAGCATCTTTTAAATTTTGGATGGCGACTGGATCTGCTAGTCGAAGGTTTTGAAAACACTTAGCACTCTTAAAGTTAGCTAAGGCTTTTCTCCGTTTAGGAGTTAAAGGCGTTGTTACAGTAAGAACAAGCTGTGATGAAACTTTGAGACTGTTGAGAATTGGTCGCCACAGAGAACTATATTGATTCTCTGAGAGCTGATTCTGTAAAACCTCTATAAATGTGGACTGGATTTGATCCCTAATACTTTCGTCTTGCAATAAGGCAAGATTCAAGCTCCTGAGGTTGTAGGTAGAAGGAGAGGCAGAGGGTCTAGAGGGAGTAGTTGAGGCACAATGAGTATTAGTGGAAGTTTTACATAAAGATACTGACTGCCTTGCCTGGTCAATATATGGTCTATTTGAGAAAAGGATCATCCGTCGGTCCAAGTAGAAATGGTTCGACGGCTTTTAGTGGTATGAACGAATAATTTGAACATATTGACAAGTAGACCCAAGGAAAAACCGTTCCCATTGGTATAACTATGAAATAGTTTAGAGCCAATGTACTTCTGATCCTTAAAATCGTGCTTGCCAATGCGGGCATTAAAATCCCCTAATATAATAATATCATGAATTTTGGGGCAACGATCAATAATGGAAGACAAAATGTTGAAAACTTTGGAAGATTGTTGTCGGTTAAAATGTGAAGTTTGGGAAGGAATGTACACGGCCATAAAAAGAACTTCCCCAATATCACGAATATGACCATGTAGAGAGATTATACTCCCGAAATAATATTTAATTCGCTTGGGAACTATGATTGAAGTTTTATGAAGAAGCAATCCTACTCCTCTGCGGTGAGTAGTTGGGTCTTGAGTAAGATACCAAGTATAGTTAGAAGTGGAATAGACATCGGAAGAGGGCAATATTGTTAGCTTGCAAAATTTCATCGAGCTCGTTGCGTTTTTTTGAATCATTAATCCCACGTACATTCCATGTGCCAAAACAAAGAGAAGTAAATGCTAAGGGAAGTGAGATAGGAGTGGTTGGCGAAGTATCAAAGAGGGTGTAGGAATTATGGAATGTATGAAGGTCAAGATGAACAGGGTTAGCGATATGTGGAACAATGCTAGAATTATTTTAAAGTTGAACAACCGAGGTAAGAGCTGAAATTTCGGTGATGGGATGACTGAAGTGGATCAAGTAATGGTGATGGTCGGGTGGATTATATGGATGCGGGTGGATTACTATTTAAGTGAATATAAATAGGATTTCAAAATCGTGCTGGTGTGTTTGTTATGGAACGGTTAGTTCGATCGAGTTCGAGCGTTTGGTTGTTTTGTTCAAATTTTATTTAAATTAATTTCGGTAATATTATTTCTATATAAGTAAATATAAATGGGAGCTCGCTTAATGAAATTTAGCAACATGGAGTTAAAAGATCCAATTTGTAAATTGCCGTCGAAATTAATGCTTTATGTTACAGGGTACGGTTAAGAGTATTTAGTTAATTAATTAATAGTGTTGTTGAAAGGTTATATTTTATATTATATATTTCTTAAATTTTAGTTTCTGATATTTTTATATTAACCCTTTCGGTCATGATTTAATTCTAGCAGTGATGAAAAATCCATATACATTTATTTTGAATCTGTTGGGCTTCCTAAATCAGATTCTGAAAGAAATTTTGTTTTAGCTGCCGCTAGGTCAGAATTAGGACATGTACTCAAACGAGAACAAATCGGTTCAATAGGTTAAAAAAATAAAAAATTACAGAAATAAAATATTTACTTTATTTCAATAAAAGTTTACAAAAATAATTCATTTAATAAAATAGTATAACAAATAAAAATTTATAAAAGTAAAATATAATTATAAAACAAAATATAACTTAATAATTTCAATTCAGTCTTTTGGTAAATACTAAGGAACTAGAACTTTGGTTTGGCGAAATTGTACTGATTTATATTTTGTTTTCATCTTTGCTGTGGAAGTTGTAAAAGCAATTATTGTCTTTACTAAAACAAAGATGCACATTACATTTGCAACAACTAACTCTACTCTTTCCTTTACATTTGGAATATTTGCAGCGGCTTACTGACTCGCTGCGCAATGGAAGATGACCTATGTCATCATATCGGATTTCTTCAATAAGCCGAATTTCCGTCTTAGTGTTTTTCCTAGGTAAGCTATTGTACAAATCATCGTTACTTTTAGATAATGGCCTTCCCCTTTTTCGGGTAACGTTTTGATCAATAGTAGTCAAACAGTGTGACAAATACAGCCGAAAATTGAGTAAATCCATAACATCCTTAGAAGGAGTGCCAATATTTTTATGGGCAATTTTATATTCAATCCAGCTTGATACAACTGCAAAATCAATAAAATGCCCGATCACCCGTAATGTCCACTTTCTCGATTTATGGAAAAAGCGGTAATAACTTAATAGTTGATCGAACAAATCAACACCTCCCATTCCCATATTATAAGTTTTAACGATTTGTGGTTGTTTTATTTGAACATACATTGAATTAAATTTATCGTATCTTCGTACCATAACTTCTTCTCCGATTCCAGCAAAATTTGAAGCCAAATAAACCGCCTTGTTATCTTGCCACTTGATTACCTTCACTTTCCCATCTTTGCTTGTTACTTGATCTGAAGATCCACGGCCTTGCTTTTTCAAAGTTTTGTCATCAATGTTAGCTAGGTTTCGAAATCTGTTGACACGAATGGTTCCGATAGCATTTATCTGCAGTTGGGTCAAACATTCAAATAATTGATAGGAACTAAAATAATTATCAAAACATAAGACATGTCCCGTAGTTTTGATCCTCTCGGTTAGTTGTAAAACTATGGCCGCTCCATAACCAAACCGCTGCACAGACCCACTTTTTAATTCGGTTGTTGAGCCTTGGTAAATAATAAAGTCGTAGGGTAATCCGCTTTTACCACATAACAAAAATACCTGAAATTGAAATCAAATATTTTATTTAAATGATTTAAGTACATTGACCTGATACTATTACTATACCTTAATACCCCAGGGACAGGGTTTCCCTTTAATGTACTGTTTAATACTTAAACGACCTTTGAATGGAATAATTTGTTCGTCCACTGAAATATTTTCTTCGACAATGTGCTCTAAGCATCTTTTACGTATGCAATTTATTAACGGCCGAGTTTTGAAAAGCTTGTCTTGATTGCCTTCTGGTACTTCTAAATTGTTTACGAAATGAATTGTACTTCTAAGTTTCAGAAAACCGTTCGTGTGACATAGCCCTGAATAACCGTTTTAATGGATATGTATTTATTAAAATACATACGAATTCGTGGCATTTTTAGAGTACCCATTAAAATTTGTATACCAAAAAATTTTAATAATTCGTTTGACGAAGTTGGTCGAAAATTAGCTATATTTTGCTGCTGAGCTTACAGATTGGTAAAGAAAGCCATACTTGGAAACATCTCCTGAGGAATGTATTTCATAAAAATAGCGTATTCAACTTCGCACAGCTCATGTTCAAATAAAAAACCGGTTGTCTCGATGTTCCTTCTGGTCCATGCAATTTTAGATTTTTCAGTTGTTTCAAATTTTTGGCTTTCATCAATAAACTCAAACTGAATATTGTCATCAATAACTATTTCAGCGAATTCATCGGTCCCCATTGCTAATAGTGTAGCATTTTCCTTTAACGTTGTTTCGTCCTCGTTACATTTTGGGATAACTACTGGCCCTTGCATCATTACTTCATCAAATAAATCAAACGGTTTTTCTTTATTTACGCTTACTAAATCATTTTGATTATTTTCGTTGAGGATATCCTCCAAATAGTTGGCAGTAACTGAAACGTCCTCGTCCTCAGATAAATCAAGTTCGGAATCACTTGCATTTATTAAAAGAGCGGCTTCGTCCAAAGAAAGTTTGGCTTTTTTATTTACACCCAATATTCGCTTTAGAGCTTGCTTATCACTCATTCCTAATTAATTATAAATTAATTTTAGCAGAAAATCACTACAGTTCAGTAGGAATGTCTACAAATAAGAACAAATTTATTAATGTATTTATTTGTACACAAATCCTTTGAATCAAAATGTATTCATTTGGGAACATACATTTACAGCAAAATTTAAACGATTAAAATATTAAATATACTTACTTTCTGTTTGGTTTATGAAAATTAAACTCCTAAAATTTATAATATTATTTTTTTTATATTAATTAAATCGTTACAAATTAGTCAAAAACTTTATTTTATTTGGAGCAAAAACGATATTCAACATTCACTCAACTTCATTGACTACAAACTATCATTTAAACTAATATTAACATAATATCCGTGTAAAAAATATGTAAAACATACTAAAACCAATACTAATCAAAATACATTTAAAAAGAAAACGATAATGTAAAAATTCTAAGAACTACACTGTTTTAAAAACGATGGGTACAAATGAGTACATCATGACTGAAAGAGTTAATATATTGTTATGGAACAAATGAATAATGGTGTTTTTCCACGATGAAACATATTTTTTCTGCAGCCAAACATTAAAATCTGCAGCAAAACCAAAACAGGAAAGATAGTGATAAATTACACTTGAGTGACGAAGACAACAGTTTTTTTTTGTTTTTTTTATAGCTAAATTTTATAGTTTATGAATGTTGACGCCTTCCCTAAATAACCTAAAAAAATCACAAATTTATGTACACATCTCCAAAATAAATTGTGTTATTTATTTTTTTTTATGAGATTGTTCTATTTTAATGATTATTTATTTTTAAATACGAAAAAATGATCCGATAATATTTTATAATTTTTTTTAAATCTATTACGACACTATTATCAAAATATTTCAATAATATAAAAATTTTATTTAATTTTTTAACCTCAAAATTTTAGTTGTTAGCACACTGAAAATAAAAATAAAATGAATTAGCTATAAAAAAAATAAACAAAAATTTTATGTGTGTGTGCGAGAAATATTTTCTCATCCAAACACAATTTTTATGTGCATGTATTGTTTTGCAGCAATTTTCAACCATAAAAAGTATTCCAATTTTATATTTTTTTGTTTTGCTGCCATAATTATGGCAACAGAACGAAAAAATACAAAATAATTTTGTATGCACAGCGTGCAGCAAAAGTTGTCCGTCTCACTCGTACAAAAGTTGAATTTGTATTTTTATCTCACGTTTTTCGTGCATATAAAATATGTTTCATCGTGGAAAATACTCTTAAGTTTGTACTTTCAGGAGAAAACTTATCTAGTCTGTTTCATCTTAAGGATTTCTGAAATTATATTATTATATTAATTATATTATTATATTTTGAATTAATCAATGTATAATGGCAGATGTAAATGAATTTAATTTATTACATCCTATGACTAAGAGCAATTAGTTCTTTAATAGATTTTGTTTTCAGGGAACCTTTCCAGATTACAGTTGAATGGTGGCTTGCTGACACTAATGTTGCTGATAAGAGATGACAGGATGCAGTTCATTAAAATTGTGATTGTCTTGTGCTAACACTAGTTTGAATATTGGCTACCAGGTAACCGGACCAATTCAGTCATTACTAACAAAGCTTTCCTTTCCTTACACCACAAAAATACTAGTTATCGATCACTTAGGTGTCAGTAACCGGGTCAAGTCTGTCAAACTAACATTCCTTCCATTCCTTTGGTTTTGTTTTATGTAATACGGGTGTACAATGGTGCCCGCCATTCCGGGAGTTCCTGGTTCATCCTTGGCCGTACACTCTAATCAATCAATATATATATATATATATATATATATATATATATATATATATATATATATATATATATATATATATATATATATATTTATATATATATATATATATATATATATATATATATATATATATATATATTTATATATATATATATATATATATATATATATATATATATATATATATATATATATATATATATATATATATATATATAAATATATATATATATATATATATATATATATATATATATATATATACATACATACATAATAAATATATTTTATGCATCTACAATTGCCAGAATATAAATTTTGATCAAAATAATTACAGCAAAAAGCAGCAACCGTTAGCTTTAGATTGGTTGTGTAATATTTAAAATAATTTGGATCATTTGTTTTTGTAATTTGTTTTTTATGTCTACTATGTTTTATTACTCGTCAACCGAAGTTTATTATCGTTGATCCGGCGGTGTTAATTTTTTTTTTCATTCTGAAACAAAAAAGTGGAATTAGTATTGGTTCATATATTTGAATGTATCGTTTTGTTTTTAGTTACATTGTATTTACCGCAAACGTAAAGTAGACGAGATAAGTAATATATTAATTATATTATATTGGCCCTTTCGAAACTGGCTAGATTCAAAGATATTTTTTGTTTGAAGATATATCAGTAGCTGAATATTCTCATGTAATTACTGGCCATGAAACTTCCATATCTGTATAGTTTTATTTGTGTCAATACTACGGAAATAAAAATGCTTGGATGAAAGTTTCATTAAAAATAAGCCCAAATATATAAATTTAGAAGCCTAAACTACGCTCTTTTTAATTCTTGGTCTTTTTGAACCAGAGCTCTAATGCTTAGAGTCTCCGAGTTGCTGTAGGTAATGAGTCTTTGGTATTATGGGAACTTCGTTTGAATGGTAACAGTATCACGACATATTTAATTGAGTTCCAATCCTTATTTGATCCGATATTCTCTATATCCTTCTAGAATTTGTCCGAATATGGCATCTTATTACAAACCCTTTGGCAATACTTTATAACTTTCTTACTACACCACCAGATACATCTATGATTTTATGCTCTAAAACGTTAAAGTTTTGTAGTGGTTTTTTGTTTTCAAACTTGGCAATTAAGGATCTCATTATAACATCGTTTTTGCGTAATATATAACTTTTTTCAAGTCTCGTTGTGATCGCTATCCGTTATTGGTATATAGCGGATTAAGTTGGCGGCCTTACCGCTAAGAGAATATTTCGATATTCCAATGGACTCTTAAAAAAGTTGAAATGTAATCGAGGTAACTTGACATCTTGGTTCATTTGGGTTAATGTGTTTCCTGTTTAATTTTAAGAAATACAAGAGAAAACGAAATCAACGCACGGACAAGAAATTCGAACACTTCAACATGGTACCAAATTGAAAAGACGGAACAGTGATTTTACATTTTAAATATATTAATATCAGATCATATAGTGATAGTTAAGGTATTGACATTTACATACCATGGTTTTAAGTTCGATCCCCACCACTGGCCTCATCGCCGATACCAATTGTGTGTAATATGATATCGTTGAGCTGACCACCTACAACGATCACCAAATGTAAAAATATGGTTTGAAATATCTTGTAAAATATTTCAGTTAAGGGTCAACTTTGGGCTGTAATGTTGTTTATTTTTATTTACTAAAATAATTTTCTTTTTCGTCAACAGCCAAATCGAGGACGCCTGAATACAGACACGTTCTTGTATTAAATATCGATCATAGTTGCGTTTATTGTTATCACCGATGGCAAACAAGTGATAAAAAATCTCTTTTTCAACTATCCCCTGTTGGGATTCGAACTTGGTACCTCCCGACCTAAACTTAGCAGCTTTAACTGCATTGTGCCAATTGCTCAGTGTGTCTTTTTCTCTACCATAATCCGGTTTCTTGACTTAAAAAGAATTTCTTTCAATTAAAAGTGTTTCTGTATTATCGGTTATTGTGTCTACTATAGAAGGAGGAAAATAATGCTCACACTTTAGTTCCAATGATGCTTTACACAACGATATATTAATTCGAAGAATTTGTTGTTGTTTATTTACGTTTTAATTATCGCATGTATACGGTCATATACGCAAAGCTCATAATTCAATCTCATTGACACAGTATATCCCTACACAGACTGGACTGTAATACTAATAAATTCATACGAAAAGGTAAATAAATTAACAAAATTTTCCGAAATATAACCTATAATCTTTTTGGTGCTTTTTCCAATAAATGTCAAGCGGCATGAAAAATGAAAATACTAAATTTAACGTCGTCCTTTACGCATACAGGTCAGGAAAAAATAATTGTATACACATCAAAGTGTGTGTGTGTGTGTAATTTATTTCGAATTAAAAATTAATTAACATATTTAATTTTTTTATATTGGTCGGAAAATTTGGTTCAAGACGCAGTATATTCCTGTAAGGTGTCAATTATATTGAATGGCAAGGTGATGAACAAATGGGAAAAATTTTATAAAATTCAATTTACATGTTTGCAATATGTACCTAAGCATAATTTGGGGATGACTATTCGGTGATTTATAGATTTTATCAAAAATACCCTAAGTTTTAAGTATTTAAAAGAGTGATGTAAAATACAGAAATCAACAATCTGGCTTCAACTCCATGGATGTGGATATTTTTCCTAACTTGAAGTCTAAATCAAAATAAAGGAATTCATTTATTTTTACATCCTGCTAGTTTCTATATCATGAATCATTTCACGAAATTCCACTTCATTTTAAAAAAGTAGATCTAAGAGCAGACAAATTTTAGTTTATCGATACTGTGGATTTGTGATGATGAATGTCATGATTGTGCGATGGATGGTAATAATATGTTCCTTAAAGATAACAATAATTTTCGGTCAGGTGGAGTTGCAATAAATACAAGCAGTAAATGAAAATGCATCTTTAGGTTTGGCTTTACAGACCTGTTCGATTTTTAGTCTTAAATTAAAAATCATAGACCATTGTCTAATACCATGTTGGTTTAATGTCCCGGCAATCATCTGAAAAACCCAAACTATTCTATACCGCTTATAGAAAATTGACAATAATGTTACTTGCCCAAGACTGAGGTATTGTATCTGATTGCATCTGGTGCTTTTGATAGTTTTAAGAAAATTTATTTTGGCCATATTAATAGTTGTACTATTTCGCGGTCATCAAGTAGTCGCTCTGTTAAGATTAAGCCTGAGATATCGGATTATTTGTTTTCCTTATTAAGTAAGAGAAATAAATTATGCCTGAGACTGAGAAAATATAGTTCAAAACTACTGCCAAAAAGTACTGCTTTTCAGATTCTAGTCAATTTCAAGAATTTGACAAAGACAATTGTGGGCAATTTGATCAAGGTAATATTTTTAAGTATAATCATTGACAAAACAGATCCGAGTACTATACTGATGCCAATATGATTCCAAACAAATTTAATGAATTTTTTACAAGCTCAGAAAAGCTTGTTAATATTATCACAGCCAAAAATGGTAATATGATGCATAATTTATACTTCTCACCCTAGTTACCCCTAGTTACCTCTAAATGGTTACCCCTAGTTACCCCTAGTTATTATCTTAATGGTTTTAAAACGAGTTTTTATCTTTGGGTTGGCGAACGTTTTTGGGCATATCAATACAAATTATTGACAGGTTTGCTCGTCGAATGTATACACGTAGCTTACACATATGATTATCGACTGTTTTGAAATCCAAAACAACCTATACTTTAACTGTGGTCCTAGATAATAACCAACTTTAAGAGACATAGCGGTTTTTTACAATCATAGCCCGTTTGTTCTTAAGCGAAAGCGTGGATTGTTTAATTTTGGCGGTATCCACTTCTTTTTTGATGATTTTTGTGCAATATTTATTTTAGGTTATGGGTAGTCCATAACCCAGTGATACGGCTTTCAATTAGCCGCCTATAAGCAAAATACACAAAATACACTTGCGATAAGCAAAATACACTGAGTTGATAGGCGTTTCCCTTGCCAGGGAAGATACCCGATACAAGAGGGACTGTGACGCGTTTAATATATACAAAGTGTTACTGCTGGTTAACATCCACCAGCCTTTAAAAATTCAATGGTTCAACATTTACTGATAGTTGGCATAGATTCGTGATACCCCCACGTAGATTCATAGATTCGAAATTTCCACCGTAACGAGGGAAAACTATGCTGCCTTCCGGAAGATTGGTAGTTGGCGTCTGCCAACGAAAACGGTGCTGCAATTTTATTAAATATTCTGTGGATCATTTAGACAAAAATTTCTGGTATAGTTGGTTCACTAATTGCCATCGTTTAGTGTTGCTTAAAGTTGTCGGTTTAGTGATTGTTCGTTCTGGAATGGCAGTTAACTCAAAACCTATGAGAAAATGTCCAGGTGTTAATATCTCCACAGTGTCATCGGCTGTCATTGGGGTGTGAGGTCCAGAATTAAGTACCGCTTCGACTTGTTTAATCAGTGTGTTTAATTCCTCGTAAGACAAATTTAAGTTGCCCATCATTCTGCAAATATAGTACTTGACCGCTGCTTCAAGCAATCCTCCAAAATGAAGTGAATTTGGTGGTATTAATTTTCACATAATCTGGTGGTCTTGGCATACTGAGGACCATTTTGAGTCTTGCTGGTTTAATACATGGCAAATTTCGTACAATTTTGAATTTGCACCGACGAAGTTTGTTCCATTGTCGGAAAAAATATTCTTGCAAAGAACTCTAGTAGCCATGAACCGTCTCAGAATTCCCAGAAATGACGTCGAAAATAAATCGGAAGCTAGTTTTAGATGAACTGCTTTTGTCGCTAAGCACACAAATACCGCTACATACGATTGGGTGGGCACCCTGTCTCTGATATGATAGTAGATGTAAAGTAGTCTGGCTATATTATAAAATGGTGGTGCCACGTTCACACGTTCAGCAGGTAAATCAACCATCTTATAGTGCAATAGTCTGGGTCTGGCACGCGTACTTAAGATACATTCCTTGCAGACCTTCGTTGATAATTTTTTTCCATTGATAGGCCAGTATTCTGGTCTGACAGTTGCCAAAAAACTTTGTGGTCCAATATTCAGGTGTTTTATATGTAAGTATTTCGTTATGATTAGGGTGAAGGCAGAAGAATTGCATGTCGTGATGTTTATGATAGGGTGGAGTATTGTAAACTTCCACCAACTCTTAGCAATCTGTTTTTGTCTAGAAATATTGCTAACGATTTTAACGACTGATCTCACACTACATAGTTCTTCTGTAGAAAGCCATGATAACTACAACGCGAATGAATGTATTTGAATGGACCATAGTACCATTTTTAACCCGGTGTCTATCTCTTCTAGCATCAATGTTCCAGTCCTCTTCACGATTGGTTTTCAGGTGTAGTGAATATGTCATTGACCTACACACCCGCTTTTAAGAATTTTTTGCATGAATTCGATTAAGAATGTCGTCAACTTTTTCCGCTAATGTACTGACAACTTCAGATTTGCAGCTATGCTCTGGAATAACAATATCCTGCCCAAATGTACACCTTTGATTGTTCCAATGTTCATCAACAACGAGTAGGTATGGCGGTCCATGCCACCAGAGGCTCGATGTAACAAGCACGCTGGGTGTTAACCCTCTGGATCGGCTAGATTGAGTTTAGATTCCACATATAACCAATTTTTGGACCTTGACAGTGATTGGATTATCGATACTCGATTGGCCACATAGGTGCTCCACCTAGTGGTTCGGGAATAGACCCAATAGAGGGTTGTCAACGAGTCAGTCCAATAAAAGTAGAAGCACATACACCACAGCACTAGAGGCCTTTTCACTGGCATCAGCAAAATCATGTAGCTGATTATCGTGTCAGTGACTTGAAAATATGGCGTGGAATTTTAAGTTGGTTCAGCTCATGCAAATTTTCCATGAAATTCAACCAATATGAATGGTGACTCATGGGCAGACTTTCATCCCAGTGTACCTTTAAATTCCATAATTTGCTACAAATATTTTGCCTAATAAAATGACAGGTGCAACCAAACCATTTTGATCGAAAATGCTAGCAAGTTGAGAAATGACTATGGTGATAAGTTTCACTCGGAGACTTTATTAGTTAACTGAATGGTAAAGTGATCTAACCTAATGTTTTTACAACCTTAATGTGTAATAACGTTTCACGATCTTCTAATGAGATGTCAACTATAAGGTTGTTTTCATTCAAACACCATTTTCTTAACGTCATCACAATGAAAAACAGTTCATTTTGCACCAACCAATCATCAAAATGTCATTTAATGGTTAGCCAGATGACGACTTTCCTGAACCGTCAAACACGACCCGTAACTTAGTGGAAGACGAATCAGGCCTCACTATGCAATGATGGGGAACGTAAAAATGTTCAGATTCGACGTTTTCTACCTACTTCATAAGGTTAAGTAGTACATATTCTAACATGAATTGATTGTAAGCTGTTCGAAGTTCAGTATGTGTCTGTAATTTCCTCTCTAAATTATAAAACCGTTTTCTGGCCCTACTTGCGGAATTCCCTAGTAACAACTGGAATTTGGAGAATGGTAATTTAACTATAAATTGTCCTGACTTATTTCTAGAAACAGTTTCTTGGAAATGCTGCTCACATTCGTGTTCAACAGGGGCAATTATTGCTCACATTGTGTTCTACAATAATTCATCTATTCGACCTGATTCGTTGCCGGTTGTTACCAGGTGACAGTAACCAAGAGAGTTTCCTTTGGTAGCACCAATAACAAGCCAACCTCTAAGGTGTTCTGTAATAAAGGCAAATTTTCGCCCAATCGGATTTGCCCGACGGATTGTAGTTCCCCGTAAACTTCGACTCCTAGGAGCAGACTTATTGATCGTGCATCGCAGAACTGGGGATCAGCCAACTTTATACTGGCGGGTATTGACCAAGTTGAGTGGTTCACTTTAATTGAAGATGGATTTGGAGATTTTCCTTAGTATATGAGCTTCAATCATTGAAGAAAATTCTCCTATACGAGAATGAATATTCATTCGTACGCATCGTGATGACTTTGCTGGAGAACCACTAATGGTAAGATGTGAAACCGTGGATTTAAGATTCAATCTCTAGTGGCTTATGACGAGCTACCTTGCCCTTTAATAGATAGCACTGTCGACTCAAAAATACAACAGTGTATGGTGTGCCTTCTGACATTCTCGACAACGCTGTTGAATGTTACATTAAGCCAACCTATGTGCAGATCTTAGACAATTCGTTCAGATTTTGAGTGTCTCCGCTTTCTTCTTGCGATCAATCGCCGACAGTGCAAGAAATTAATAGCACCGCATATTTGAATGTCCTGGTTTTATGCAGAGCTCGCAGTGATAGACTTTCACTATTACTCTCGAATAATAGTCGGTTTGTTTCTAAGAAGTTTGCGGCCACAAAATCTAAATTTGCAAACGACTTCGCAGCAATACCTTTGACTGAATGTTTCAAATACTGTAGTTTTGCTAAATCATTTAGTTTAGGGTTGTTGTGCACGTGATTGTCGCAAGATTCGATGATCCCTTCCATTTCGTAACTTCACCATCAAAACTGTCAAGAGTAATATCAAGTGATTTGGTAACGAAAGCCAAAGTATCTGGCAGCATAGTCGGGCCTGTGCTTCTTTTTACCTTAAATTCATGAAGTCTTTCTTCCAACGCTAGTCTTAAGTCATAGTAGTGACGGGTCACATCAAGGCGAGTGTCCGAACCTAGTTGAGTCTCGTTTAATGATTCCAAGTCTAACTGAGTTTTCTTGAAGGTCTTGTAACTACTGATCAGATCGTTAAGACGCAATTTAATCTGTGACATATAGAAGCCGACATTAATTTGGTTGTCGTAAACTCTGACAATTTAATCAGAGAATCAAGGAACACTTTGTTTGATTGAATTAATCGTTTTATCTGAACCGCCGCCATGATAACAATTGGAAAGTTAAATAATCGCGTCTGTTACCAAACGGTTACTAATCGAATTTCACTTTGATGTGATTACCGTAGAGCTTTAACTGAAATTGTTTCTTTTAACTGAAATAATTTCTAAATGTCACTTATAAAAGTGAAAACCCCACCACTGGATTGATGTTTTGGTAGAATGAATCAAAGCGCTTGGAACTCGTGTATTGCCACATTGACGCACTTATGAAATAAGTCGCAACTGGACGAATGTTTGTAGAATGATTAACATGCTTGGCACACGTGTACTGCCATCATTCATGACAAGCGACACGACGTATCGGAAACTTGTTAATCTTTTAAATGTGTAGTCACCCTTTCTAAAATCCATTGCGTCTTGGTCTCTAAAACCAGTGAACATATAGTTGGTTTTAAGCTCATTGATTTTGAGGCAAACGGAAGCTGAGAATCGTACAAGTGGATCCAGTAGTTTTTTACACCGTTGCCATTCTATCAAATTATCGTGGGCTGACGGTACAAGATGTTGTCCTGAGGGGTTACAATTTTACGAAAAATAAATTTTAACATGACATTAAAGAGTATCGGGGACAGAGCCAATTGATTGAGTAGGCTTGTTGGAAACCCAAGAACATCTGATGTACGTCCCGAGCCGTTCCGTAATATTTAGAAAGAATTTTTCCCAGCGAAAAAATTTGATTAGTGACTGACCGATTCGGATAAAATCATCCTTGGCAATCACTTACAATTTCCTCCGCCAGGAGAGTGATTTAGATGCTGTATAAAGGAAAGCTATGCCACGATAGTTTTCAAATTTTAAGCGATTTTTTTAAGGATAGAGCACAACGCAACCACTTTCAATTCATCAGGCATAACTTCGCTTTCCCACACTAATCGAATACGATTGAAAAGGTAATTCCACAAAGTATCCACAAAGAAGGATTTTTTCCTTGTCCTGAATGTCAATATACCTTGGTCTGAAGAAATAAACGTATGGTCTTCGGGACATCTTATTCGAGTGTGTCGACATATTTTTAAATGAGAAAAGAATGTTCTATAGCCAGAACAAAATAGTATTTTTTAATAACCCTTTCGGCGCCGTTTGAAACAATTATGTGGGTAAATTTTTATTTTTCCAACTTTTAAGGTGACTGTAGTGTTGCTTTCATTTGTACCGTCTGCAGTTTTTTTTAATGGTTGATGATTTATGAAGAAACTGCAGAACAATGCAGAACATTTGCTTCCTTCTTTCGTTTTATGTTTGTAATTATGAGTAGTTTTTATTTTTATCTTTTTCATACCTATCATTACGTCTCTGTCTCACTTTGTTCGTTCAGTTGAAAAGTTGAATATAAACCACCTATATGTAAAAACCGCAATGATTTGCGATCGAATTGGCCATTTTTAAAGTTAATGAATCTATAATACTTCATTTTTTGAATTTCTTATTCGTTGGGTTTTCAATTTTATTGTACTGCTCCTATTGCGGCGTTGCTAGTGTCTGTGTTCAAAATGAAGAGCTCACTCACCTTTGAATATGCTAAAATTGATGAAATGCACACATTTTTCTTTAGCTGCGTGAACGATTCGTGCTGCTCTTTTTCCTTTTATAGTTAATGTCTTTTTTTCAGAAGACGAGGTAGGATTCGGCAATCACTCATTCACACCGTTTCGTGTTGTTTTGATAAGGACGTCGTTGACGCTTCGTTTTCGATTGCAAACACAGTCAAATAAATCTGCCTTTTTTGGATGCACTGGATTTTTATTCTGCTCATTTGACTGATACTTTGCGGTAAAGTTTACCTCTTCGACTTTACCCATTCGCTGTCCCTTGTTTTATGACGTGTGTGGATGAGCTCGCCCACATGACGAGACGCTTTTTCACAATGGTTGGCTCTACTATTCCCTTCTTATTTCTCCCCGGTTTACCATCATAGATAATCTTAGAACATGCTTCTTCAAATCGAATGTACTATTAATCTGGATGCTCCGGTACTTAGCGTAAATGTGAATTGTTCTCCCTTTAATGTGCCGTCAACGACTAAACTTTTGCATTCCTTTCCAATTTTGGCAACGAGCATACGGTGACCCTAGAGATTTTTATCATTTTCGCAAATGTTGCCCCACAAAGCTGTTAGAACAAAGTTGTTATAGTTTTTCTGGTTGTTATTGAAGAGACTGGCCAATTGTCCCTTTTCATCATCTCGCCTTATGCCATCTACTTGCTTGGTATCGGATTGGTCGTTTTTTACAATCATGCAAGTATAGTCCAGGTTTTTGGCATCGAAAACATCTGAACCGAGAAAAGAATCTCCAACCGATATTATTTTGCAGAGCTGGTCTCCTTATTTTCAGCTCTATGCATGCCTTTATTTGTGCAATATTTATGCTCCAACTCCTGCAGAAATGAATTTATTCATTTCTTTTTGCGTTCGTTCTTAGCTGAAGTATAAGGTGGGCATCTCTTATTGCTTTAATAAAAGGATCCACCATCAATCCGTTGAGAACATCCGTATAAATTTTGGCATTTGTTTATCGGGCTAACTTTGTAATTTCTCGTTTTAGATATTTGCTGCTTTTCCAACGACAAGGATTAGCACATTGTTTGGTTACTCTTGCCAAATTACCTGCTGTAATCTCGTAAGCAGGTCAGATTTATTACAAGTCTGCACAAATTTCGCTTAGCTAGCTCGTTATTTATCTGTTGTGTTGTCCACGCGTTGTTACTCATTTCTTGCGAGATCCCACTTTAGACACCAATTGTTACGAAATGGTGCTTTAAGCATGATTTGTACATAATTTTCGTGATTATTGATTATTAAAACAATTGGTTCTTTTTGGATGCGTACTGTTAGCCCAGCTATAATCATTAATATATACTTTGCTAGGCATGCGAATGCTTCTCAACCGCAGGGGCAATATAATTTTAATACAATTTTCATCTCTGATGGTCGTGTCTTGTGAAAGTGAGTATCCAAGTGCATTCATTACGATCATGAATTCTAAGAAATAGAATTTCTAAGTTGGCAAAACCTTGAAAACGGATTAGTTTTATTTTCCCTTCTTTAATTTAATTGATACTGCACAAGAAAAACAAGTCGAGGCGGAGAATATTCTCAGAAACTATATCTACATTTGCCTTATCCTAAAAATGTTGCTGGTATGTTTGATCAAATTTGAGTTTTTTCAACCACAACATGTCTACAAGCATTCCAGAGTGATGTCGACCTTCTAAGTTATTTTAAAATAAAAGTTATACATTTATATATTTCGGAAAGAGACATACAAAGTAAAAATGACATGTTCGTCATATTATCCAATATTTAGTAACACAAAAAGGACACAAGCCTAAATTTTATAACCCGAAAATTGTTTTTGCATAATTAAAAATGTTTCTGCTAATTTAAGGTTGTAGACCTAGGGTACATAGTTAATAGGTCTGAGAAAAAGGTTGGTTCGGATAACGATTTTTCCGTTGTATCCTTATGCTAAAATACCTGTTTCACAATCTAATTAAAAAATTTCATCAGGATTTTACTAAAATTGGTGTATTACGAATTATACGTGTCTGTAAGGTAACCTTAACCTTAGTCGAATGTGGATACTGACCAACTTGATGGTAACATTTATCGTTTTACGTGTCACTCAATAAATAAAAATTCATATGTTCCTTTAACAACGTTTCCAACAAATTCATTTTTGAACCAATATTTAGCCTCGGCTATATCGTGTGTTATTTTGGTCAAACAATTGAAAATCATCTAGACCATATTTAGTTTAACTACAAATTTTTTTAATCGGTTGAAAATCGGTTTTCTGTCGAACAGACATAAAAATCCGTGGTTTATTACACGAGCAAAATAGTTTTGTTGAATTCTTAGCACGTAATCTAAAGTTCAACACTTTTTTATTTGAAATTTAATTTTTCATTGCACACAAAAAAAACGTGCTTTCCAGTTTATTTTGCAAATTATATCTCTGTCTCTCTCTCTCTCTCTCTTTCTCGTTTTAAGTTTTTTTAGACTTGAACGACCACAAATACAGGACTTTAATTAGTTCACGTCCTCAATTTTTTTTTATTGTACTATACATTTAAGGATATCCCCGTACCTATAACTAATATTAGTTTCTAGCTCGCCTTTAATACTCGTCCTCAAAACATGTCGCATAATTATTATGAAACCGTGGTATAAATTTTTCCGAACCGTATTGTTGTATCGAAATAAAACCAACAACATCGAAAATCAATAAGAAAAAACACAAAAATTGAAAACGTTATCAGCACGTTGCATCTTGCATTTTCCCTCAGTATTTATAATCATTTCTGCCAAATAATTAAAAAAAAAAAAAACCTTGAGATAAATTCCTGATATAAAATTTTATAATGTTGTGACCGAAACTAAAATAAAAAAAATTCTCAGAAATTTTCATTTGATATTTTTAATTATTTTCAATAAAAATTTGGAAAATTCAATTTCACAAATAAACCCGAATCACTAGAAGGGAAAAAACGGAAAAAGGTCAGGAAATTAAAACAGAAACTCTCGACATCAAAATTATGGGTAGTGGTTCCACTCCAACGCATTTTAAAGGAATACCTTATTATGGTATGGGAATTGGGATTGGAAACCACACAAAAACGGTCACCAACAGACAACCTGTGTTTGAATTGATGTGATTGAATTTAGTGGTAAAATTTTTGACAAAAACTTGATTTGACCGAAATGATATGATTCGAAAATTTACGAATCTTATACTGCTAGTTTGGTCGTTCTTAGAAGAATAGGATGATGAAAAAGGACATTAAAGTCTTAAGAATATCGGAATTACTGAAAATGTTTGAGAAACCGTGGATTGTTTGTGTGAAACCAGAAAAATTGCCAACCCACCTACAAGGAAGGACGGGGGAGGGGTACTTACTTTAGCACTAATGTATGTCTCAAAGATTATTGCGTATCAAAATTTAATCATTCCCAAGGAGAAATACATTAGTGCTAAAATTAGTACCCCTTTCCCCTTTTTTGTAGGTGGGGTGGGAGGTAACTTTGAAATGAAAATATTAACCCCTATTTTTTATTGCAGATTCGGTTTTTCGGGCTAAAAATAAGTAAGGAGGTTAGTTAGTTTTGTCTAAAATCAGCTAACCGGAAGTGGCTGCTTCCATAGAGTGTTTTTCGAGTTTTGTAAATATTTCAAAAAGCACAGCACTCATGAGAAAACTGTTAAGTGCAAAAATGTTGTAATAAAAAATTAAAAAAAAAAACAAAAAAAAATAAAGTATTCGATTATGAAAAATGTCAGTAAAATTTAAAGCCAGATAAAAATATAGATTCATAGGAGTGCGAGAGAAACAAAAAAATTTGTCAGTAAAATTTGCTGGAGAAATATTATATGTATGAAGTAGTGGGTTGCTATAATACTGCTATAAAATATATAAATTGGAGTATATTTTATAGCATCATTAAACACATCTACAAAAAAATTTGTGTTGTGATGACCAATATTTTTCACACACCCACATACATTTGTGAGTTTATTAAAAATTATGGTTGCATGATTTTACAACATACGGACCGCGAACGAAAAAAATTTCACATATAATGTGAAAGGGTGTGTTTTTTTTTGATATCGGAGAAATCGGAGAGATAGATTTACTGTAATTTTCAGATACAGAACTAGGTGACCATTAAAAGTTTTTTATTTCTGTACTATTGGATTTTGTTTTTGTGTTTTTTTTTACGTCACTGGATGATCCAGTGGTGGATAATTTTTGGTCGGTGTTCTTTTTTTGTTTCTTTGGTCGGTGTTCTTTTCAGCTCGGATACGGCGGAGAGCTCTGCGACCGCTTCGGAGTTGAACCGGATCAAGGGAAAAATCTGCGGGAGCGTTTTTTGAAAAATTGTTTTTTTTTTTAAAATACTAAAACTAAGCAAAACAAAATTCGCTAGATTCATTTGGATTGTGTAACGTCACTGGACGTAAAGTTACTTGTAAAACAAAACCAAATTATTTATTTGTGTTAATTTTTTAACACACTTAAAATTACGGAATGAACGAAGAAAATTGAATGAATGAATGAACGAAGAAATTGAACTGTAAAGTCGCCTTCATAATCGAATGTTTTTCTGAAAAAAAAAAAAAAATCGGTTATAGCGAACTAATATCGTTTTTTTCTATTTCAGGGGAATCCCATGTCATTTTTAATGTTTGTAATTTTGTTTTTAATTTTAAGTCAATTGCTGCATTTATACGTGAACTGACGTGTGTTCAAAAATTTATGTGATAAACTATTTTTGACTAAGTTTTTTTATAGTTACATATTCTAAATTAAAATATCAAAACGAAAATCTTATACCATTGAAGAAAAGGTAAACATGGTAATGAATTTAAAAAACGGTGAATCAAATTCAGATTTCATTAAAAAATTCAATTTATCACATTATACTTTATCAACGATGTGGAAAAACGAGACAGAATAAAACAAAAAAGTAAGGAAACTAAAACATGACGATAATTGATAAACTATTGCTCGACTTTTTTAATTCACGAAACCACCTTCCAATTTCTAGGCCAATTTTACAAGCAAAAGCTAATGAATTTGCTAAGATAATTGGCAAGGCAAATTTAACTTGTAGTGAAAGTTGGGCTTGCCGTTTTCGTCAAAGACACGATATAGTGGTTGGAAAAATTTGGGGAGAAGCGAAAGAAGTTTCAAAAGCTGATTGCGATTAATTAAGATTAATTTAAGCTAATTAAATTTAATTTAATTAAATATTTAACGCCGATGAGACCTGTTTATTTTTTAAACTTACTCAGCAAAATACGCATACATTTAAAGGTGAAAAATGCACTGAAGGGAAACTATCTTAAGAAAGAATAACCCTTTTGGTTATTGCTAATATGGATGGAACAGACAAACGTAAATTGTTGGTGATTGGTAAATCGAAAAAACCTAAGAGGCTTCGAAAATATTAAATCATTACCTGTGATTTACGAAGCTAAAAAATATTTGTTCCGATATAGGATTTAGATTTTAAAATAGACAAGAAAAACATTCCGCTATTTTTAGTAGATAACTTATGAATTTATGAATTTATGAATTTATGAATTTATGAATTTATGAATTTATGAATTTATGAATTTATGAATTTATGAATTTATGAATTTATGAATTTATGAATTTATGAATTTATGAATTTATGAATTTATGAATTTATGAATTTATGAATTTATGAATTTATGAATTTATGAATTTATGAATTTATGAATTTATGAATTTATGAATTTATGAATTTATGAATTTATGAATTTATGAATTTATGAATTTATGAATTTATGAATTTATGAATTTATGAATTTATGAATTTATGAATTTATGAATTTATGAATTTATGAATTTATGAATTTATGAATTTATGAATTTATGAATTTATGAATTTATGAATTTATGAATTTATGAATTTATGAATTTATGAATTTATGAATTTATGAATTTATGAATTTATGAATTTATGAATTTATGAATTTATGAATTTATGAATTTATGAATTTATGAATTTATGAATTTATGAATTTATGAATTTATGAATTTATGAATTTATGAATTTATGAATTTATGAATTTATAAATTTATGATTTTATAAATTTATGAATTTCATGAAATTATGAAATTTATAATATCATTCGAGTGGTAAATCGCTGTTGTTTATGATAATTTCAATGCAGTTGTTTTTCTTACAGATTTTTGCCACTTAATATAAATTGAGTAAGATCGAGATTTTGTTGGTAATAATTTTTACATCGTTTTTGAATTTATTTGAAATTGTATTTGTGATGCCGCCTTTAAGGTAGACTGCAAGTAATTTTTATTTACCATGTTGGGTGGAAGATATCATTGCGATTAAAATGACTTGATTGGTGGGAACTTTAAAAATGCAACCAAAATTGTAAGGGATCTACGAAGTTACGAAGGTATATCGAAGCCACAGGTAAAAAGTACAAAATATTGGTCAATCCCAATGCCCTTGCGTGACCTCAACAAGAGCAGAAAATTTAAAATTTTTTATTACCGCTGAGTGGGATCACGGTACTGTCCCAGCGTAGCTCGGTACAACCTAAAGGTTTTGGGAGCCCACCTCCTGTGTGACTTGTCAGACCTAAGTAAGATGCGTGTTAGGGATATGAAATGTTTCGTTAGAAGCTCGAACTGGTTCCAATTGGTATTGAGTGGAGAACAAAATAGTTGTGGTAAGGCTACGGAACAATTATTTCTATGTCATGTCTTTTAGAACGGGAATTTTAACGTAACCTAACCTCAAACTAGTTCTAAACCTTTTTTTTATATTTCAGATAAATTTGGCACGACAACGACGACAAATCATACATAGCGAGTTTAATCTATCACCATAACGTGAGTACAATATTCAAAGTGTTTTACTCAATCATAGGAATTATCTCACGAAAGACGTACGAAACCAAATTTAAAAGATTTCATGTTACGGTGTGTGGATTGTAAATTGCTACAATTTTTTATTTCTTTTGTTTATATTAAAATACTTTTGGTTATTCTATATCTTACTTAATTCAATGTTTGTCTAGAGTAAACATTGCAAACTCTCAACACAATACATAAATATACCGAATCAATTTACAGAAGCATTTTAGAAAACATATTTATGTTACTCATTCGTTGTTTCCAAACGACTAGTCGGATTACCGTAATTACACTACGATTTGTTTGTTCACATTATTTTATCTTTATAAGTAGGAGGACTATAAACAGATTCCCGTTCGGGTTGTGGTTCTCACTTAATTTGATGAAATGTGTATTTTTGGTGTATTCTCGTCTTATGATAAGTAAAATCAGATGTTTTTAATTTCAAAACGATGGTAGTAGAACGGTAAATTCACGATAAATCTGCATTCACAGGATACTTTGATGTTACCGGAGACATATTTCTCACCAATTAATTCTTCAGGGGATCCGTTTCGACTTCTTTTTCTTACTTGGAGCCCAACGCCAAGAAGACCAATGTCATATTCACTGTAAGGTACCGTATAGCTTTGGAACACAAGTGTGCACACTGTTTGGTCTTCGGGTTTCTTGGAGAGAAACGAGCTCCAAACAAAATTCTTTTGCAAATTTTTTGTTTTTATTCTTGGTAGCAGAGTACGCCTCAAGTAATTAAAATGTTGTGTTCTGTCATCCGATGTTTAAATTTAATGCAACGAATAGCAATGGACAGTACAGTCTCCATTTGCCATTTGGATTAAGTCGATATAACTTTAAATTAGTATTTTTCCCTAAAACGATCTCTCTCTGGAATCAAATTGTCGGTGTTCTCCGTCTTAGAAAGTCTACATCAATTTAAATAATTTTAAATATAGAAAAAACATGTTGATTGAGGTAAATATGTATTTTTGTAATCAACCTTCACCGCCTCCTTCTCGATAAGCTTATTCTGTTTATATGACAAACATATGGTTTAAAATCTCCCATGTATATCCATTCGACCAATGTATCCATATTATATAATATTGAGACTCATGCTTTGTAGATTATTATTAAAAATATCATTTGTTTTTTATGCATAGCTGTATAGTGTCTCAAAAATGCTGACAAGTTATAAAATTGGGTTTTCATGCTTTAATAAATAATATCGATAAAATTATTTATCTATCCCCATTTGGGATTTTATCAGCAAATAATCGGCAACAAAAAATAAATAAATCAAAAATATATTAACTAGATAACTATTTGAACTATTTGACATTTAGAATATGCAAATTTAAAGAATGACGTAAACAATTTTTTGGTCGTTTTACAAAAATAAAATCTAGGGTTTTGCAAATAACATCTACAATGATTTGATGTAGTCTAATTGGTTTTGCTTCGGGCTAAATTTAATTAAAGCCATAATTTTGAAATTAAAAAACACATACCCAGTTTAATCTTTGAAAGCCAAGCAGCAATTAATAGAAACCATGCAAATACCCTACCTAATGGTGACCCTTAAAAGAAAAACGTACCAGCCTAAATTCATGAATATACATATGAATTGAATATGAATTGAATATGAATTGAATATGAATTGAATATGAATTGAATATGAATTGAATATGAATTGAATATGAATTGAATATGAATTGAATATGAATTGAATATGAATTGAATATGAATTGAATATGAATTGAATATGAATTGAATATGAATTGAATATGAATTGAATATGAATTGAATATGAATTGAATATGAATTGAATATGAATTGAATATGAATTGAATATGAATTGAATATGAATTGAATACGAATTGAATATGAATTGAATATGAATTGAATATGAATTGAATATGAATTGAATATGAATTGAATATGAATTGAATATGAATTGAATATGAATTGAATATGAATTGAATATGAATTGAATATGAATTGAATATGAATTGAATATGAATTGAATATGAATTGAATATGAATTGAATATGAATTGAATATGAATTGAATATGAATTGAATATGAATTGAATATGAATTGAATATGAATTGAATATGAATTGAATATGAATTGAATATGAATTGAATATGAATTGAATATGAATTGAATATGAATTGAATATGAATTGAATATGAATTGAATATGAATTGAATATGAATTGAATATGAATTGAATATGAATTGAATATGAATTGAATATGAATTGAATATGAATTGAATATGAATTGAATATGAATTGAATATGAATTGAATATGAATTGAATATGAATTGAATATGAATTGAATATGAATTGAATATGAATTGAATATGAATTGAATATGAATTGAATATGAATTGAATATGAATTGAATATGAATTGAATATGAATTGAATATGAATTGAATATGAATTGAATATGAATTGAATATGAATTGAATATGAATTGAATATGAATTGAATATGAATTGAATATGAATTGAATATGAATTGAATATGAATTGAATATGAATTGAATATGAATTGAATATGAATTGAATATGAATTGAATATGAATTGAATATGAATTGAATATGAATTGAATATGAATTGAATATGAATTGAATATGAATTGAATATGAATTGAATATGAATTGAATATGAATTGTATAAAACATAACAAATAAGGTTACAAACCTACAAACACATAATTATTTTTTATGTCTAAAATGAACCAATCAATATACATACCGTGGGAAACCCCATAAAAATTCTACTCCTATTTTATGTGATTCTAAAAATTCAGACACATCATCTCATTATAATAAATGATGAGATTTTGAATTAACGGTTAATAAAATCCATTAAATCGTAAATAAGATTATCTTTTCGTACACAAGCAATGGAAGAAGCATCATTTTCGAATCAAATTAATTATACAAGCGTCTTTGTATCTCTCTTATTTATGAGATTAGAATATTATGTTCGTGTATACCATAATCGTGTGGTGTGCTACATACACATGCTGAAACGTTATTAAATTTATTAAATGAAAACGGTGGAGTGGAAAATTCTACTACGTATTTACAGCATAATATAAAAAGCTTTTTTACTTGAAATACAAATTTTTGTTGACAGAAATGCGGTTTCATCTCGATTTAAAGACATTCATTTATTTATCTTCTTGATCTTCTTTTTATTTTGAAAAAAGCATGCAAGCTGACAGAAATTGACATACCTTAGCCACCACTGACGTTAAAATCAAGTCACATTAACAGAGTTATCGAGTTCTTTAAAATTTCGCCAGCCCTATCAAATTTTTAGCATACTAACAATTTTTAATTTGGATTAAGGCCTTATCAGTTAAGAGTCACAAAAATAACGAATTTATCAAATCATATATTTATGTTGACATAAACTTAGAGTGGATCGATTATTTTTTATGTATCGTATAAATATTGACATAAGTCATTAAAATAATATTTAGTGTAAAAAAAAATTAATCTGAAATACGGCAAAATCGTAAAGTGATGTTTTATTGAATGTCATAAATTTATGACTGGGAGTGATTTGTTAGTTTTAATATGTTAGCTATTTATGTTTTATAACTGGCAAATTATTCTGCTTCTTTGGTGGTGTTCAACAAATTTACGAAAATTGATAAAGCTTTTTTCGATCATTTTGTACCATTGGCTCATTTTTAACAACAATATTTCGATATCAATTTAACTTTTATCAATGGGGATGTGCTCAGAGTGTTGCAAATGGAGAACCATAAAAAACCGCAAACTATCCACCGATAATGGGAAAAGAATGCTGTATTTTGCAATTTCACATGATTTTGTTCTGACTAGCATACGCCACTCTTTGCTTATAAAAATATTCACTTATTGGCATAAACATTGTGGAAACCAATTAAAAACTTTCATTGCCAATGCAGTCCAGGAGGCTTTAAGTAAGGTGGCTTTAAATAAGTGGCTTTAAATATTTACACGGAACTTCATATATCAATATCAGTATTCGCCTTCTTTCTTGGCATGACGTCATAGTCACGTCAAGTGAATGTGCCGCCTGAAAATCGATTATGTCACTGGATAGGAATGAACAAGTTCTTTCGAAAGTTCAAATATGGCACTCCTGTTTTACTTTCGGTAATACTAATAGTGCAACCATTCTGGATTCAACTGTTATTCTCACGGGAATGAAAAAGTTTATTCTCTCAATCTTTGTCATAATCACGACTGCAGAACAGAGCCAATAAACAGGCCTCTTACCGTAAATATGAAAAAAAACGTCAAATGAAATGTATCTGAAGGTAAGGCGGCTAGACACCTGACAATTCGAACGGTGAAAAAAGATCACGAAAAAAGGTTATAGAAGTGTTGTGGCAAGTCGTAAATCAGAGTTATAGCAATCTGACCTTTAGTCCCTTGTTCGTAAAGTCGAGAAAAACATCTTGGATAGTAAGAATTCACCATTATCACCTCTGAAAAATGGGACAATAGATTTTCTACTGCCCAAAAAATAACGAATGTTCTACCTCGAAAATTTGCTGAAAATTTAATTATTACACCTGGTATCTCGATAGCCAGCTGGTCGATTTGTTCTTAAAATTTATTGTAAATCACTATCAAAGCCAATATTATGTTTGTTCCACGAAACTATGTATTGTGGCATGTTCCTCTTCAACTGGAAAACTGCTAAAATACATCCTGTGCCAAAAAAAGGTTGCAAAACGGACTCTTCAAATTATTGCCCAACCACTTTCGCCTCGGTGCTTTCCAAAGTGCTTGAGCCCATAGCCAATTTTCAGGTGATGAAATATTTGGAAGATAACCATCCAATCGGCAATACGGTTTTCGCGAAGGGCCGTCAGCAGTTTGAGCAAATTAATGTTATCACTGAATAATAGAAGAGCATCCTTCAATCTGGTGAATCACAAGTCATTGTACACGATACGTTGAAAACATTTGATCGCGTGTGGCAAATGGTTTTCTGATGTAAAAAAAGGGAGCAGTTGACCTTCAGAATTCGTTAATTTTATGGATTGAAAAGTTTTTTCTTTACTGCAAATTCAAAGTGGCGGAGGATGGCGTAAATTCAGTTTCACATTTCTTTAACGCTGTTGCTCCTCAAGGATCCCGCCTTTTTCTAATCCTTTTTCTTGTTTTCATCAATAATCTTCTAACAGCAACTCTCGATTCAATATACTCCTATGCTGTGATGACAGCTCACTTCCACATTTTACTGTTTACCTTCTTCTTTATCGCGAAACGACTTTCTTACAGAAAGAATGGCTACTACGCGAGATCTCATTGCAATTCTTGAATGGGGTGAGCCTACGGGATTGAATTCAATCCCAACAAATTTTAATCCTGTATTTATGGGGCCGAACTGATGGATATTCGCCGTTTTTTCTGACGAGTGAATTAAAGTTGACTACGTCTGACACATTTAAATGAATCCAAATCAAAGAGAATATCTTTGGCTGAACAAATAAACAAAGCTGTAATTGCGGTGCAGCCAGATGTCTTTTACTTTAATCCTTTTGAAACACTTACAATATACTAAACCTATTAAATACCTAGGTTGGAGTGTAATTCTAATATTTGAGCCAGTGCATCATTAAATTGCCCTCGATCGGGTCCAAAACTGAATATCTCGAAGAATGACCGAGGACGTTAGTATATTATCTAATCTAGATTTTCTTTCACATAGGCGTGTAATGCAGGAGCCTAATGTTCTATAAATTTATACCAGATATAAATCCCTGCTCGTTATTTCGACCAATAAATGTAAAAACTCGTTTTGTAAAAATCTAGAAGTCTGAAAAATATTATTCCTTTTATTCTTTTATAACCTTATTCCCCTCGGCCTTATTCCAAAGGGAAAGTTACCTTTCCCTTTTAGTAGTGCTGTTTTTTATGTCAGTTTTTTGATGTGCCCTACCTTTATCTTTGCCTAGTGCTATATTGAATCCGGTACACAACGCCTTTTATCCACTTTATTACTTGGTCGGTCCTGCCCAACTATGCTGTAACTTCGGAGACTTGACTTTCTCTCTTTCTGGATTTTATATGCATAAAGCTTAACCAAATGACGCTTCCCAAATTCATTACTATTTTCCTTTTTCATTCGATCGCTTTACTATATGTTTCTTGACTAAAGCTTTAATAATTTTAATGAATTTTTGTTTGACTAACTTCCATGGTATTGTTATTAGTTTTTTGAAGACCTGGTCTGCTTCCAACTTTTATCCTCAAATAGAAAATGGCTGATTTTGGTGATTGCCCTTTTAAATAATCGTCCTTCATTGCTTTTTATTGAAGCGACTCTAACTAAGCTATCGTTTTCACTATAAGGACCTCTTAAACTCTTCCTAAAGGATTAGCTCCCTTTTTGATATATTAGCTTTTCTTTCAGTCCATTTGCTTTGTTTTGTAGTAAAAACAATTTGGTTACGTTAATTGTCCAATACTCTTATGATTTTGCAGAAGCTTCCCACGTGTTGAATGGTTGATATTTTTGTTCAAAATTCTGGGTTCTGGCATTGCTCTGGTAAGTTCGCCTTTCAACAAATATCCGGGTGTTAATGTTGTAAAATCATTAGGATCAGATGTGAAACTTTTGAATCCTTTGAAACTTTTTCTGCCTATTTTTCCTAAAGTTGTTTTACAGCAAGTTTGAGCTCATTGTTCCGAAGTTCCTATGAAATTGGAGCTACAGTCACTATAAAGGTTCGAGCAAAACCCTCGTAAGCTATGAACTATTTAAATGCTGCTATATGAAACCTCTTAACGGTTGTTTTTTCGAATGTGAAACTGCTTCATATAGTTAACTGCTCTTTACAACCATAAATGAATCGACCAGGTATTTTCATTTGAAACATTTTGAACGGAAATTGGGCCATCGGAATCTATCACTCGGAAGACTTGAGTTGGTTTTCTGAACGTATTTAGTTTCCGCAGTTCAACAGATTCCGTGGCTTAAGTGGCTCAGACTACTCCGTATTTCAATGCTGGTGCTACCATTTTATTCATAAATTTTCCTTTGACCGTCGTTTTAAGAATAAGTTTTTTATTATTTCTGGTTTCACATCTTGAAGTACGTCTGCTGCTTTATCCTCCAGAGCCAGAATTAAAGAATTAAGCTGTTCTCGAGTAGTCCAATATGTTACATCACGATCTGAAACTGTACTTTAGAGGTCTCTATTATAATGTCGCCATCCTGATGGAGGTTTAAGAAATACTTTATGTCTTTCGACAGGTAATTCGTTTCTAGTGGTTTTACACAGTTCTGGCAGTTCCATCGGTGTGCGTGAATAACTTTTTCTGTACAGCTTTGAATTATTTTATTTTGTGAAAATAATAATTTTGTTCCATTATATCGACCATGTTGAATTTACGATAGATTTCTTTTGGATTTCCTCCTGTTAACGCCAGCTGCGAATCGATGTACGTTTCCAACTCGTTTCCAGCCGCGCCTTGCATTTAATCCAATTTCTCGTTTTATTGGCGTGTTTGGTATTTCATTTGTATCAATAGGACATTTAGAGTCGCTCCCATTTTCGTTGTTCCATAGGCCTCTTCTGCAGCAAGTTTTTTTTTTCAGCTGGTCCTTAGTTGGATTAGTGTCCTCCTTTCTCGTTGATAATTTAAAGGGATATTTTGTCGATCACTGGTGCTTTTCTAAACAATGCATATTTGTCGTAATAGAAGATGCACTTCCTTAAGAACGGCATCGACGTCTTTTAAATCTTTTTTCGTAGCCTTAACAGCTCGCACCACTGCAACTCATTTTTTATCGGCTTAGATGTAAATGTGCAAAAATCAGCTTTCCTGACTGATCGTTGCAAAATTTTACTTCTGACACCAAGTTTTTGGAACTGATCTGTAAAATATTTTGGTATTGCATTTGACTTGATTTAATTGTTTTGGCAATTTTGATGTTGCCGATTCTGAGGGACGTTTTGTTCATAAAACGGTTAATTCAATTGACTTATAATGTTTAAACAATTTTTTTTAAAATCTACAGCTTTGAGAAATTCGCTCATTAATAGATTTTTTTTTCAGAGAAACACTGCAGATTACAGTTGAATGGTGGCACACTGGAGATATTGAGAAGAGATGACAGAATGCAGAGCAGTTCATTATCATTGTGACTGTTTTATGCTAACGGTAGTTTGAATATTGGCTAAAGGTGTCTGGAATCAATAATTTAACTAGTATTCTTTCTTGTCCTTCCAAGTATAAGTAAAACCGGGTGTACGGTGAGCCCGGCCAACTCCGGGAGATCCTGCTTAATGCTTGGCCGTTCATTCTAAATCAATCAATTTTAAGCCGCTGCACCTGTGTTCTTTTTTCTTTTCTTATTATTATAAAATCGTCTGCCAATTGTAGAATTATATGATTTTCGGTATTAAAGCGATTTATCTCAAATTTATATAGTTGCAACAGTGCTGGCGATATTTTACTTTTGTGCGGAAGTATATATTCCACTCCATCTAACCTATAACCACTTTCATTAAAAAAAAAATTTTTTACTTTTTGTCACAATGCAAAAATTCGAAAAGATTTGTTGTATAATAAGCACTCTCAATGTCCAAAACAAATCAGAGTCTTGAATCAAGCCGACCTACAGATTGCCACGTGTACAAGTCTTAAAACCACCCTACATTCTCGCATGTACATTCAAATAACCATACAAAATTAAGCCACTTTTACCTCTCACCCATTCAAACAGTTTTTTTAAATCAATCAAGCACCATCGCTTCTTGGTTTGAAAAGAAATCTATACCCATCACATTCACGCTTTGTTCACTCGTGCTCAGGCATTGCTTACAAGAAGCGCATTCATATTGTTATTTACCAGAGTGACTAGCCAATTTCATCATTAAATTGAGATTTGTCGGTGGACTTAAGTAGTAAGGGACATATTTATTCTTATAACAACTTCCTTTATGACCTCAAAGGCGACTAGAACCTGTTAAGCATAAGATTGCAAAAATGCAATTTGAGTACATGGTAGAGGTGGAATTAATGCTAATGGTATTTTATCATCCGCAGATCGAGTTGAGTCAACGAAAGGACGTATCCCAATTATGTACCAAAATCCACAAAAATGGTCAGACAAACTTCCGTTCATTCTACTAGGAATCGGTACATCTATAAAACTTGATTTAGTGTGTACACCTTTCGAACTAGTCTATCGTTAAATTTCATGTATCCCTGTACAAGAATTAGGCCAAACGTCAAAAATTTCAGAGGATCAAATCACTTTTGTTGCATGCACAACTGAAACGTTCTATGGAAAATATTATTCCAAAAAGTTGCACGTGTAACCACAAAACTATACTTTTACTGTTGTGTCATTTTATTTTATTAGTAAAGCAGTAGGCGATGATTATCATCTCTTCTCTTTAAATGTGGAAAAAACAAAAATTAAATATTTTCATTAGTTTCGAGAAATTGTCAAATTATTGTTGTGTCAGTGATGTGAATCAATAAATATAATAATTTAATAAAATTAGTATTTTAATGGCACAGTTGTCAGGTAAGGAGATCATTGATATCCAAATTGTTTAAGGATTTTGCGATAGTAATGCATCATGAACTCGCAATAAATATCAACGCAGATTTCAATTTGTCGCGTAACGAGGCCCATGCTGTCTTACCCAATCATTTTTTCACACATGCCAACCTGTACCCCGATTTTCGTCCTTTTTTCATTCATTCTAACGCAAGAGAATTGAAAATTTCGTATACGTATACAGTGTATAATATACACATTTATTATTGTGTGATTCAATTTTATTTAAATGTGTCAGTTTAATTCTTATGTAAATTACGCCTGAATGTTGTTTTAATAAAGCCTTAATGTCGAAGCGGTTGAAATCGGTTATCGCAAGAGTATTGTTCCCAAACTTTCGATGTGACGATAGATGGCTGCTTATACATACAAAATCTAAAATTAAATGTCGTGTTGTATTTTTATTGAAAGAAAAATATTATAGACAGAACTATATTATTTTGATTGAAAATCGAACAGAAGATAAAATTTATGTTTCAAAATGGCAAGTGTTCACAATTTTAAGTTTCAAAATCAAAAATCAAGTCACAAAATCAAGTTTCGAAATGACATCATTCATCAACAAAAAAAGTAAACAACATGCGTATATATTCAATTCTAACAAGAAATCGTTTTGTATTCTCATCGAAACAAATGAACCAAATTTATTCTTTAAAATGGTAAATGACAAATTATTTAAAATTTTATAAAATTGAAAGCGGTTTAAATTTATAATATAAATAATTATTTGTATATTTAAAAAGACAACTAAAACTTTAGATGCCCACGAATTTTTCAAAAATGATGTTCCAAAAATAACTAACAAAAAAATGTAAATAACTTGCGCAAATACAGTGCGCATGTACAATACCACGAACACCAATATTTATAACACAAACACCAATATTAATATGTTTCGATTTAATTCGTACGCATGAAAATTACAAACAAAACGAACAAAATCGGGGTACTGGGGTTCGATTCTGTTTCGATGAAAAGAGAATGTAAAACAAAATTTTATCAATATGTTTTCATTTGCTTTTATCGTTTTATTTTATCATCAACATCGAGAACGCGATTCCGGTTTAACAAATTGATAAAATACATTAGTTCTGAGTTTTTTACGCATGATGTCAGTGAAAACTGTTATACATTTTCAGTTCAGTGTTATATTTGTTTATATATCTAAATAAAATATATGTCAAAATTTGAAATAGATATTTTGTATGCACAAATTTATATAAATTTAAGTCTTATAGAAAAATTGAAGCACATTATTACGATTATTATGGATAAATTAATTATTATTTAGTAAAATTGAAACTCGTGATTGACTTTTAAAATTTGTCATCAACAGAATACACACAACACACATATAGAATAAACACATATAGAATACATACAACACACGAAACACAAACATTTAGGCGCAAAAAGAATAATTTTATCATCGGCGATAAACTCTTTTCAGCAACAAAATCAAATTGATAAAATATCTAAGTTTTTCACCAAATTTGACACAAGTTTAACGTTTACCACGAAAAGGGAATCGCGATTTGTGTTATTTTCAATGATAAGTTTATCAGTTATCATTATCATCGAACCAGAATTGCACCACTGTATCGGAAGATTATATCCGCGGATATCCGCAATTATTCGCTATCAGCAGATTGAATCAGATATATCCCCATGAATTCTTTCGGATGCGGATCGGATGCGAATATCAAATGTGTATCCGCATTTAACGGATGTTTCCACATTCTCGGATATATCTGATCCGCATAAATAAATATAAGAAACACCAAATATCAACAAAAAACTGAATAATCATCTCAGAGGAGTTAGTGCGAACAAAATACCGCTACATGAAGCAAAAGAACACGAGCTTTATTATCTAGTGACACATTAGAACTTGAACATTATGTTACAGTCTTTGCTACATGAACTCCTTAAACATTTAACTATGCTCGATGCCCGTGAGGAAAATAAGACATTAAGTTGGATTGAAAACACAAAATCTCTACTGGTACCATTTCAATCGATGCAGGAGAAATTATGTTGAGTTCAAACTCACACATGAACAGCACTATATCAAATTTTATGTATTTGATATACTGCTGTTCATGTGTGAGTACAAATCTATAACCGATTTTACTGTTTGCGAAAAGTACTTGTGTCTCACACGGTAAAAATAGTTCAGCCATGAATTTCATGTTTTGAATTTTTCTATAGATCAAAAACTAAATTTCGGTTTTTGCGGATGCGCAAGAGATTGATTGATTGATTGATTGAGAGTTTACAGCCAAGGACTAACCAGGATCTCCCGGAATTGGCCGGACCCACTGTACACCCGATTTTACATATACTTGGAAGGATAAGGTAGAATTCTAGTTAAATTATTGAGATCGACTCGGTCCCAGACACCTTGACGGCCAATAGTTAATAATTTTTTGTGGGAGTAGGGAAAGGAAAGGTATGTCAGTAATGACAGAATTGGTCCGGTTTCCCGGTAGCCAATATAAGAACTACTGTTAGCATAAGACAATCACAATTTTACTGAACTGCTCTGCATTTGTCATCTGTCATCTCTTGTCAATAACTCCAGTGTGCCATCATTCGTCTGTAATCTGCACAGGTTCCCCAAAACAAAACTATTAACGAACTAACTACTCTTGGTCGTTGGTTGTTGTAAATGGAATTAATCTTGCTCTGAAATTATAATTAAGTAATTTTTAATATAATAACATCATTATACAATTTAATTCCTGGAAGCCATAGTTTGCAATAAATTAGTTTCCATCTGAAATTCATAATTAATTAGGCCATCCCATCATTAAATACCAAATTATAAAATTTAGCAAAATTTATCAAGACTATGGAGAGTGTAAATTTTTACTCGATTTTGTGTGCGAATCTAAGCGAAATAGATCAGTAGTAAGTGAGAAGTCTAGAATTAGTCTACATTTTGTATAAAAGTGAGTTACCAGTCCCAACTAACTTCCAATTATTTTTAACTAAAGAATAAAAAAACGTTTCTGTCCGATAAAATTTCCTAATTACGAAGTCAAGTAACAAGTTTTTTTCTCTATCGAACAGATTTTCCTTAACGCTTCCCGCACTTTAACGATACCACCAGTGTTAACAATATGGAGCATGGATAATATTGTCGGTTTGGACTAAAATTTGCTCCTCGAACAGCTGCCATAATCCGAGCAATATATGTAGCTCTCCCAAATTTTATAAAAACTGAAAGCCATTTCAACAAAATGCAGAATTTTATGATTGGTAAGGTAAGCTGGAGCAGTTGCCGGTTTCTAGCAGTCTCCGATAAAATTTGTTTAGCAATAGGATATTAAATATACAAAAAATCTTGACCTTTACCAAAATTTTATCATTTGTGGACAAACTTAAGCGGCCGCCCCACCCTTTAAAGCATTCAATTGTGATGTCCTAATTATGATGTAATTAAAAAAGTAATTCACCGTCACTTAGCGGTCAAAATATTTCTTTTTAATATCCACTTTTGAAGCAGTCTGATGGAAACCATACCGAAGGACGTCTTCGAATTAGTGATTGGTAGCCCAAGTGACTGACTCTAGGTAAAAATCAAAATCAAAAAAGTTCAATGATGAATGCCGTTTTAATGTCGAAGATTAGAGAGAATATAGCACAACTTTGTTCTTTTGCTAAAACAACTTCGAAGCAAACTAATAGGCGATAAAAGCCTGAATGGTGGAAGGCTGGTCATATTAGCACAAATCAGTACTTTTCAGTTGACAGATTTTTCTGTTTTTGTCAGATTTTTATTCGTCTTACAGACAAACCAATTTCAGTCAATATTTCCAAATTTTTCTGGTCCAATATGTAATTTTTGGAATCTATTTAAAAATATTGGCCATAGCTGTTGAAGGGTGCGAATATCAATAAATTGAAGATAAATTAGACTTCTCAATTTTGAAGAGTTAAATTAAATTCTCAAATGGATATTAATATTTGTGGTAAAAACCTATTTGATTTGAGACGTGGAGATGTCAGCGAGTCTTTACTTCCTAAATTAAAAAAATTATAGTGTTAGGTGCATTTTAACTTGGATAAGAAAATTCTCAAAACTATCCACATTAGGTGGAATATTATTAACAAAAGATTATCTGATATAAATTCTCATGGCTGTACGAAATGTGCCAAACATTGAGTTTAGATAATTATGACCATATGATTTGTTGTCATTCCAAAAAAATTTTGGCATATTCCAAAAAAATAACAAATTGTAATGTTATTAAATTTGAATTTAATTGGTGGTTCACCAAAATTCAGTAAACTACAATTTTTAATATCTAAACTTTTCGAAAAATTACTAGTAAAAAGATTTAACCCAATAATTGAACAGAAATTACTTCACACTGATTTTGTAGTGAGCATGTAGTAAAGAAACAAAGCTGCTGCTATATTGATAAATTCTGAAGCCGATATGTCCTTCGGTATCCAACTTTTGGGATGTACTAGACAAATACCATAACATCGTCAATTCACGGAAAATGCTAACCTCACAGCGACCTACGTTTGTAATTGATTGATTAGACTGAACGCCCAAGGACGAACCGGGAACTCCTGGAACGCTGAGTACTACCGTACACCCGTGTTACATACAACAAAACTGAAGGAGTGGAAGAAACGTTAGCCAAGACAGACTAGACCCAGCCACTGACACCCAATCGATCGATCATTAGTATTTTTTTGGAGTGAACCGCTCTGCATCCTATCGTCTCTTATTAGTACTAGGGTGTGCCGCCATTCAACTGTAATCTATAAAGGTTTCCTAAAAACAAAATCTATTAATGAACTAATTTCACCAAGCCGTAAAGACAGATGGCATTAGATTTCGCCTGAAAATTACAAATTTATCACTTCACCGCCATGCTGCTATCGCAACAACCATACTCGTTCACTTCCGAAAGTAAACCGAACCACATTGCCGCGATTTTCAGTCCACATTACACATAATCAGTGAGGCCCTTTGCACCAAGAAAGAGTCTCCAGAAAAGCGCCCAGTAGTACCTCAAAAAAGTCTAGTTTATTACCAGCAAACACCAGACCAAATCTAAATCATACTCACAGGAACTCTATCAGGATTACTTCATGATAGTAAAATGGCATTTTAAACGAATGAAAACAAAATTCTCAAAAGCTTTTTTTTTAATAAAAGCGCAGGTTGTTTTGCAATTGATACAGAATACGTTCCAACAATCATTGCAATATTATAAAATGTCATCGTCGCAAAGTAACAACATAAATGAGTTCAAAAATGTGCAGCAAACAAAGCCCTGCATTGTCTTGTTAAGAGAATTAAACCCAAACAATATATCCCGACAAACAATGTGTCCGATTTGTATCTGTAATGTGTCCGTTAGTGCATGTACTACTTAGTATGTAAAAGTATTGACTCAAGTACTTACAAATGGTGTACAACGCCCAGGCAAAAAGTATTTATGGAGAGAGAAAATTTAATAATTGTTTTCTGTTTGTGTGAGCGAAAGGGAGGAGCTTACTAAAAAATAAGGAAATGAAATGTAACGACATGTGTGTTTAGTTAGTCTCACTTGTGTCTACATTAAGTCTTAGAAAAGGTACAACAGGTAACCGACCAAGAAACGTTACCAAAGTAATTACTAATGTTAATACGTGCCCACCGCATATAAACACACATGGAGCACTTTAAATATAGTTTGTGTCATACAAAAGTAAAACAAAGGGTACGTCCAATATAAATTCATTGTTATTATAAAGTATCGTTTTTGTGTTCATTATGTGTTAGACTAAAGGAAAGTTAATATTCCACCCAATATAAGCACTTTAGTGTTTACTACGATGAACGTTGTACAATATTATGTGTCCATAGTAAAGTAGGCATTTACGGTAGCGCTTTTAATATGTAAAAAACAAAACTAATTAGAAATTCATTACTTTTTATTTGAAATAATTAAATAAAATGATTATTAATAATAAGACATGTACATATAAACACAAGAATATAATTTTTAATTATCTAATATTTCATATAATTTAATAACAAAAATAAAAATTTATTTATTTCAATTAAAAACAAAATAAAAAAAATAACGATATTATATGTAGGTATTTTAGTAAATATTTAAATTATATTTAGCAAGTCACATTCAATGTTTGCCGGTTAATCCTTAAATTAATTCTTTTAAAAAATTCTTTAATTGATTTGTGGATTATGTTCGGCGATATTTCTTCATGTCTTTTATAATTAAGGATATTAGAAATTAAATCTAATATCCCCGAATTTTTATTGAAGACTAATTTGGTTATATCTGAAATTATTGTTTAGATAATTAAATTAGAACAAAATAATAAAATAGTCCGAGTAATTTATATACTTCTTTCGAGTCCGCTTCGTCCTGTCCAGGTAAATTTTTTCAACAACGAATACTTAAAAATATCTTCCATGATATTTTTTACGCTGTCATTTATTGATGGCTTAAAATCATTTTTTTGAGTCTTATAACCTATAAACGGGAATATAATTATAATATATTATGATAATGTTTTTACTCCACTCTTTTCAATGGCTAAGAAAATGATATAATGAACTTACTAATTGTTCCATGAACTCAGTGTTCGCCAATAATTTTTTGTTGAACTCTTCAATCCCGGTTACTGAAGTTATTGGAAAACTCGGCATGATGAATTCAACATCTTTTACCAAAGTCGAAATCTTTGCTTTTTTACTAGCGATACGAGTGCAGACTGCATCTCATAAATGCAATCTAGCTTTTTTTCTGTTTGTGACATTGAAATAGATATTTGATTAATTTTATTTTCTATGTTTTGTAGCCGCAAATCATTAACGTTTTCAGCAATAACTGCGTTTTGACGAACAACAGGTGAAGAAAATAATGGTTTAATATATTCATTAAACATATTTTGACCTGATTCAATAGGATGCGGTGGTATTGTCTGCGTTTCTATTACGTTATTTTTTTGTTTATATTTAAAATATTGTGCGGTAATCTCTGTTACTATCAAATGTTACGTTAAAGTCGTAGTCCGGTTGTTTAAAAGTTCTGCTTCTTTTGTGAAAATTTTCGGAATCCGAGTTAGTATAATTACTAAACATCCGTTCTTTTTTTTTTTGCCTCTGAATATGTTTCTACACTGAGAAAAATATTGAGTAGTAAAATTATAGGTGAAAATTGTTAATCTAACGTTGAACGTTATTAGAAAAATCAAGAATATTTCGTGATGAATTTACTATGATTTAATAATAATTTTAAATTGTACAACGTTATTAGGAAAATCAACAATATTTCCTGATGAATTTATATTATAACGATATTGAAACTATAATTTTAAATTATACAATATTATTGCGCAACTTATTATTAACGAAGTAAATTTAGAGTATCATATAAATAGTTATTCGAAAACTATAAAAATAGCATTGTTATAATACTTTTAACTTTTATTTGTAAAAGTTTTTCATATTAGATACATCTTATATTTTCTGCAAAAAATATCATATTAGATGTTATAAATATGTTTATGAATATAATTATTGGAATAAAATACTAAAATAGTACACATGTATATTTTGTTTTAAATATACCACAAACCATTATTATATAACTAAAATAATAATGTAAATTTTTACAAAAATAACCTTGACTCATCATTAGTAGATTAAAACTAACCTACCTCACGACGATGCAGTAAATGGGTCTATTTACACTAGTATTCTTGCATCAAGTTTTTTTCTCGTTTCTTTCCTCATTACCTATAAACTAAAACTATATTTTCCTCTTTCATTATTTTTAATTTCCGTTTGCTGCCTTCTCTACTACAGCGGGACAATTATGCTTTTCCAAAAAAAATTATCTTTTACTATATACAAAAAACACTCGAGTTTTAAATTTTAAATTCAAAAATTACAAAATTTCAAATGCATTGCCCAAAATGAATTTAATTGGTCGATTGAAGTGACGAAATGTTGAATTCGTCTGATTTCAATTAGTCTTGATGTTTATTTCCTAAGTTTTCCGAATTCTATTCTATTATTCAGTTCCTTTTCATTCAAACTCAAACGTTTGTACGATTAATAGGGTTTACAAGAGTATTTGTGAATTTTTTTTAAAATTTATCATTCGTTACTTACGCCTTTGCCTATAAAACCAAACTTTCATAACCTAATACGACTTTATACTCTAGTAAATTAATTAACATGGATATCTATAATTTTACAAGTTCAAATAGATAAACTGAAAATATCGTTTATTTAAAAAGGTGTCATCATTGATAATAACCTATAGTCAATATCAACCTATAATCTTATTTACTGTTTTTAGGTTTTTAAAGCAAAATTAGTTTCAGTTTTTAAGCAAACCGTTTTTTTCCAAAGTTTTACTTTGTCCAATGACGATTTTACACCATCAAATGGTTTTTGTTAATTTTATTTGATGATGGATAGAGTGTCATAAAATTTAACATTGAAATTAACAACAAGAAATGGTACAAATTTTTATTCGGATGGTCTCGCTTTGTTTATTTATACCCGTTCTTCTAAATAGACTCTTGTTTTACAGGAGCGTACTGAAATAAATTTGAATTCGAAATCACTGACGTCAGTATTCGAAACCATATGTTTGCAGCATAAAATCTAATAAATCTTATTGTAATATCCAAAACAGTTACTATACGTTTCACTATTTTTTAACTTTTAATACATTTTATTGCTTATTTTTTTAGAAAATTACGCTTTTTCTCGCTAAACATCCCTTAAAATTTTAAATACATATCTGGAAAAACAAGCCAAATGCGAAAAAATTCAAAGAAAATTTATTAATACAATTTACAATACATATGTTCTATCCATATAGATAGATGTCGTTGGATGTAGAGGTATGAGTATTTAACTGAAAATAATTGCGTGAGAATTTTCAGTGATATTATTAATATTAATAATTATATTAATAAATTTATATAATTTTTTCTGTAATTTAACATGGAACAATAATGAATTTACAACGTGGACGATGTCGAAAATGCTATAAATTTACGAAATGTGTTTTTATAATGTTTTTTCTATAATTCAAAATTGTTTATTAATGAATTTACAACTTTAATCGTAAATATTATTGTTTCGTTATTTGTCGCGCCTAAAATTAAGTTTCGTATGCTATTCGTATCGAAACATCGTCGATCGTGCGTGGTGGAGGTGGTTCTTCATCCTTCTTTTTTATTTTAATAAATCATTGTGGTCGTATTGCTCAATGTAGTAAGTAATCGTTTGTGAAATGAAATAAAGTGAAAACTGTATAATACTTGTACGAAACACGTGTTGTTACTTAATAAAAAATTCATATTTTGATAATTAAAAAACATATCTAATAATAAATTAGTATTTAAATTGAGGAGTGGTAAAATAAATTATTGGAAATTTATTTGATCACAAAATAGTGTGCATCTAATAAGATATTATTGAACACGGAGTATCATGGCGGCACGTCCATTGAATACAAAATTTAATTTTCTCACAAATTTACGCTGTACCTGATTATTTACAGAAATATTTATTTACTATAGTTTCACAATTGGCAAGAAATTTGCGACAAATGGAGTAACACATTTAAATCTAGACAGAGGGACTTGAAATCAAAGGATCAAGTCCAATTTTTACTGGAGTGGCCAAAGTTTAAACATCCCAAAGCACCCGAATTGGTACTACTTTCTAAACTAACTAGTTATGCTATATAAAATTTAACAAATACTAACAATTTTTATTTACAGATCGATATAGATTTTAACTTACAATATCCAAACAATAAACTCAATTTATTTTCGAAATGGGAAAATATCAAAACGAAAATTAAACAGTTCTACTCGACGTAAATTACGAATCCTTCATGCAAGCAAATGTTTAAGGACATTAATAATGCTGTTAATATTGGTATGAGAATTTTTTTATTCCAGAAAAAACAGCTTTCATTTATTTAATTTTTTCTACTTCAGATTCAGAAGATGTTATCGTTACTTTGCTATTAAATTCCATAATACTTCCAACAGCCCGTTTTAAGGATAAAGCTTCAAAACTTAATAGAAAAGCCAGTATAGTAGATGCCCAGGAAAGCTTCTTACTAAATTTAGTCTAAATTAATAACTATGAGAACAAAATTGAAGAACTAACTAATAAATACTTTAATATTGGTGTAACGCTACAACCATTCATAATCGTAGTTGGTGGAGAAATTACTTCTTTAAATAAATTTTACATCTTTTTCGACAAAACATTATTTGAATTTAAATCGTTCATCGAATGCTTAGATTCATGCTTTAAATTATTTCAAGTACTGATTTTAAAGTACCCAGCCGCATGTATAGGAGTATGAAATTTTATACAAAAGTTTTTTTATGAAATTACTACAAAGGACGATGTAAAAAGTCCAAATCTATCGATTTTGTTAAATTACCTCAAAGGTAACAAATACCATATTTTGATTTTTCAGAATAAATATTAATTTTCAACTATTTTGTTTATATTACAGCATAAAACTATAAACTGGAATATCAGCTAAAGAAGCCTTAGGAACGGAAGGATAAATATAATATTATTAATTATTAATAAAAAATAAATTAAATTTGACTATAATAATTCAGTTTCTCTAATAATAACATTTTATTGAATTGTATACTATTAATAATTATTTGCAAGATGTATTTTAATTAATGAATAAATTTTTTTTATTACTAAACAATATTGTCTTTCAACTAATAACTATTCGCCTTTGATTTTACTACTTTAATTGTTAAATTAACAGCGGCTCAGCGATGAAGTAACTACGGTTTTACTACATTAATTATTTAATCAAAAACTGGTCAGCTATGAATTTACCACACATGTTAATGAAATAACTATGATTTACCTATGAATTTACTACACTAAATGTGGAATTAACAACGAGTCAGCTATGAATTTACCACACATAATAATGAAATAACTACGATTTACCTATGATTTTACTACACAAATTGTAGAATTAACAACGAGTCAGCTATGAATTTACTACGTACTTTAATGGATCATCGTATTTCTCTTATGATTTAACTACGTACACTTAAGAATTAACTACGTTTTCTTTTACTACGTTTCACTATGTTTAAACATGATTTAATAAGAAACGCTAATAGCGCATTTTCATATTGTAAAACTAATAATTTATTATTGATTTTTAACAATATTACTATGTTTTTTTCTGAGTGTAAGGAAGAAATAGAAATTTATTTTATTTTATTTTAATTTCATTTCAATTAACAATAATAGTAATAATAATAATAATAATAATAATAATAATGAATCAATAAAAGAAAAATAATAATTATAATATTTTCTAATTACCTAAATAGATATTAAAATATTACAATAGAAATTACAATAAATACCTATGTTTGAAGCTAGTAATTTAAAGTCAAAACATTTCCAGGTTTCATCTTTTCTATATCCGTACTTAATGGCTCTTTGGTATAATTTAATTGACGGCCCATATAATTTCTCGTTGTCTATCCAATGATCTAGCACTGTTACGACTTCCAAATTGCCATCAGAAGCAACCGTTTCCACAATCATATACATATGTGAATCATAATATAACAGTTTAACTTTTTTTACTAATATTTTTATTAATGTTTACACATAAGCCGGAATTACATAAACGTTCTACACATTTAAAAATTAAACAGATATAATAATATTTACCTAAGATGATTTCTTACTCTTACATAAAAACTTTGGTGTATGCTCCTTACTCAAATAGCTTTGAAATACATTGGAATGGCTTACGCAGAATGCAAGATTGGTAAGAAAACATAATAACTCTTATGCTCCATCATGAAAAGTTTGCATCCAATTATGTTTATAGGCCAATAAATTGGATCCATTTTATTTTTTGTGGTCTTATAAATATCTAAATTACTAGAATGTATGGGTAAATTATAAAAATTTTCTCTTCCGCAAATTTCTGAACCATATAACCTTATTTTATGATTAATCTTTTCAACATGAATGAATAGTACAATACTTTTTTGTTTCGTTAAAATCCATTGATTCCTAGGGCCAGAATCAATTCTCATATTTTTAAGGTTCAATTCTAAATATATAACTTCTCCTAAAGTATTTAAAGATTTTTTTTGCAAACCAGGTAACAATTGCACTTTTGTTCGGTTTTCTATTGTCAATATGTTAGCGTGTTCAACTAAGCGGTTACATATCTGTGCCAGCTACTCATTTTTTTACGTAAGAGGGATTTTATATAAAACATATGATTTTCAAAAGGAAAAGTACTGTAATTATCTAAAGCTCCATTTCGCAAAACATCATCTGGTATATGGATTAATGAATGGACATTATACGAAATATTTTCATTTCCGTAAATTCGTCCTGTCTCTTGTACAAATAATTTCAAAATATCTTTAATCATTTTTGGTTTTTCGGTACACATTCCATTTATGCACATTCGTATGGCAACATGTAGTAATAGTATATGGTTATACTTATCCTGAGATAAAATGTCTTTTAAAACAAATGGTGCTGAATAAATTAAAAAAGTTCGGAACTCTGATCTCTTAAAATATCCAAAATCCGTAAGCGGTCGAATTTTTCTTTGAAATCCTGATGGTTGTGTACTTGATATTTCTACTAAGCATGCTGAGACTTGCATTATATCACGATTCTGAAGAATATGTGGTGGATGCCCATTTATCCATATATTTTACATCTTTTTCATTACACCTAAACATACAACATGACGATAATCCAGTGGGAATTGATTAATCATATCAATATCCAATTCTTCTAATACTGATGTGGAATTATGATGATACTCATCAATTTTAGATCGAAATGATTCATTTGTGCGAAGGGTGCAATTAATTTCTGGAAAAATTACTCTATTTTTATAATAGCTTCCTTCTGTTGTGCATCTACTACACCCGAAATAACCAGTATGTGATTTAATACCAGTTATGCTCGCTTTGGCTGGGGCATCACAAATAAACAATCCAGCTGATATTTTAATAGCCTTGTCTTTAAATATATACAATTGCTCTAAAATATGTATTTCATCAACCAAAGGTCGCAAGAACACGTTAAAATCATTCGGCTTGACAGTGCTATTATAAACAGCCACAACAAAAATTAATTCAATTCCTAAATTTTTTGTTTGGCATAAAATTAACCAAAAACAGTTGCGATTGCTTTTTGCAATTGGAACACCGTCAACATTAAAATTAAGCACTATTTCGGCCGGAAGATTTTTGATTGAATTTAAATACTTATCTAAATTATATTTAATACCCAGATAAACGAAATTTCCAGAATCCATTTTCAAAATATCCCTACTAACAGGAGTTTTAAGTAGAGTTCTACATGTTTTCGGAACTGCCAGTTATGTTGTGTTTTATCGACCAACATTTTAAAAAATTTATAATTTTATTAGAATTATTCTCTATATCTGATTCACATTCCATATCTGATAATTCAGTTAAAATACTTTGATTGTCTATCAACCCGCTTGCTTCACCTGTGATGGGTTGTGCAGATTGATAAGCGTCATAATGCGTTAAAGGCGTAAGATTTCTAGTGTAGAAACGTCTTTTTCTAGATCGCTTAGTAACATCCAAAATGTTTTTGTAGGACATATTTGACTTACAAAGCTCACCGATAATGAGAAATCGCTAAAATCTGCAATCTATCACTAAGCAGTAAATGTTAATGTTTACTAATTATTAGATTTCTTACAAATTTATAATGTATTAAAAAACTATAAACCATAAAAAAAAATATTTACATGCATGGACGAGCACATGGAGGCCGAAACATAACCTCAACTATTTCAAAAATGTCGAACACTTTATTTTTCACTAAAACAAAATTACTTACCTGGTTTTTGAAATAGTTATATAACTTAGAAATTTATAGGTATTAATTAATTAATTAATTTTGAATTAACAGAAAAGTACAGAAACAGAAACCACAATAAAATTACTTTTAATTTTGAAACACGATCACTTTACCACAAATCTCAAACTCGAATGAAATCATTATGAGTCTACACACGCGAGTGAACAGAAAACAAAATGAAGAAAGAGAAGATCATATTAATTGTGAGTGCATATATTCAATTTTAAATGAGATAAAATATTAAATATTAGACACAAGTTGGACAAAAGGTCGACACAATTTTTACCTGAAAATACAATTGACGAAACGAAAAGAAAAACAAAATAGAAAGAGGTATCTATATATAAATTACAACCATAGAGTATACCCAAGTAATATTTTGTATAGATCATAGTCACAAATTTTCAATGTATAATTTACGGAACATTTGCAGTATCGGAAATATGTAGCTGTGAGCAAGTGTCTACAAATTATAGTTTTGAAATGTATACCAAAAAGCTACACTGTAAAGGTAAACTTTTAGCTACACAACTATCGTTTCTGTTCATATACTTTGTCATTGTACGATTACATTTACAAAATGTTTACGTCTTGTAGAATTCACGAGAGCTTAAAGCTACCATGTATATTTACTAAACATTTACATTGCAAATGTATTTCTACCATCACATATTGGTTACAGAAGTAACTTTATTGAGAGCATAAGACTACCTCGTAGATCTACAAAATGTTTACATTGTAAACGAATCTAAATTGTTTTGTATTCCTACGTCACAGTTTTCTAATGTAAAAAAAAAAATTTTATTCATATAAATAATAAAACAACTCTAATGAATTAAGGAATACGCTAAAAATTTGCATGTAGTAGAGACAATATCATAAATCATAATACGTCATCTCAAAACGATTCCAATTTTTGTAGTAACTTAAAAGTAAAACCAACACACAGAAAATGAAAATTGACTACAGATATGAATTTGATTTTCCAAAAAAATGTCGGGTTCTTATAAAAAATTAAAAACAAATTTTTGACAATGGAGTGTTGAAGAAACTCGGCATTGATTTATAGAATTTCACTTCGAGCACTAACATTTTGTACACAGAATTTTTAAATTGAAATCTAATTTGTTACACTTTTTGCTCGTACTATATTACAACACCATAAACAACATATATTTTTAATGGGCAACGGAATATACTGGTATTACAAACTAAGTAATTGCTTGTGTGGATTGAATATCCAAATTAACACCATACATTTAATGGTTTTATCGCATTAAATATTAATTTTCTGCCAATTTTGATCAACATCACCACCTAAAGAATTGAGCATTTCTATTTAATGTTGTCGAAAAATGTCAAATGAGAAATGTCAAAAACATGTATAAATATAAAAATAAAACGTTTACATATCGTATGCATGTAAATAGTTTGAATAAGAAATGTAAATGTATATGTACTTCTGCATAACCTAACCATATCGTTTACGAATACTTAAAGAATTTAACCTTTTTGCGGACACGTTGGCCTATGCCGTCATTTTGAATGGTTTGCGGTGGGACATGTCGCATACCGACATAGATAATATGTACTATAATGGTACGTCGTATATAGCCGTTGCAATTTTTATGGCATGTTTAGAATATAATCTTTTGAGTACAAACATTTTTTTAAAAACTGTACACACTTTCTATTTTTTTAGGTTCAACCGTTACATAAATTTGTTTTTTCTAGATAAAAAAAAAAATAAAAAAATTATTAGTGCAAAATGTTAGTGCGAGCATTATTTAAAATTGTTGTGTTCGTGAAAGGGTTAATAATGAAATTTAAATGTAAGATCATTTGTACGTAACCAACACAAGCCGTTTACATAATGTAGTCATGTAAACATTTTAAATATGGGATTGTAAATGTAAGTGATTTGTAATCGTATTTATGCAATTTACACTCAAACTGTTTACTTAACGTTAACATGTATTTTAAAGTTTACGGATCAAAAACATAGCCATTTTTTTTAATATGGATGCCGTCCATATTAAAGAAAATTTTTTAAACAGAATTAAATTTTTAATATTTTCTCAACATTATTCGTTTTTATGATTTCGGATGTGAAGAATATTTTATAAAATCATGTAATGATAAAGTTAAACATTATTTTAGATCATTAGTATTTCACCAAGTTAAAATGTAAAAAAAAAAATTTCTCATAATTAATTTAAAAATTAATAAAATTCATAATTTTTATGGCGCATTGCTTTTAACAAGCTATTTCAGAATTTTACCAGAAAAAATGGCATTCGTTTGTAATTTTCAACATTGTAACTAGCAAAATTAATTAAATTCAATAATATAAATTTAATAAAATATTACATATAGGTATAAAATAATATAGTTTGTTGTCATTATTTTACAAACATATTATCATTATTCTTTAATTCAATACATAAACATTTATTTACATTTTTGTTTATAAAATTAAATTTATATATGTATTTATTTGTATGTGTGCAAAAGATTCATGATGTTGTAAATTATTTGTAAAAGATCTGTAAACGAAACAGATTTATATATATTGCTTACTGTAACTTTACAAAATAATAGGTATATACACAGATCATTTACAATAATTCGAATTGGTAAACGATCTGTAAAAACGAAAAAACGAATAATTTTCCCCAAAATGTATACTCAATATTAACAAATCGTTTACAGAACGTTTCCCACTGTAATTTTACGGATACGAGGTATATTTTCAGCTAACGTTCTGTAAATTAAAATTGTTTGTTGGGTAACATAGCAGGACACATGTTGAACACACGTTAGAATATGTGGATCACATGTTGGACACCTGATGGACACATGTTGGACATATGTTGGATACATATTGGACGCATGTTGGACACATGTTGGACTCATGTTGGAAACATGTCGGACACATGTTGGACATATGTTAGACACATGATGGACACCTGTTTTACACATGTTGGACACCTATTGGACACATGTTGGACACCTATTGGCACATGTTGGACATCTGTCGGACACATATTGGACGCATGTTGGACACATTGAACACATGTTGGACACATGTTGGACACTAATTATAATATAATAAAACGTTAACTCTTTCAGTCATGATGTACTCATTTGTACCCATCGTTTTTAAAACAGTGTAGTTCTTAGAATTTTTACATTATCGTTTTCTTTTTAAATGTATTTTGATTAGTATTGGTTTTAGTATGTTTTACATATTTTTTACACGGATATTATGTTAATATTAGTTTAAATGATAGTTTGTAGTCAATGAAGTTGAGTGAATGTTGAATATCGTTTTTGCTCCAAGTAAAATATAGTTTTTGACTAATTTGTAACGATTTAATTAATATAAAAAAAATAATATTATAAATTTTAGGAGTTTAATTTTCATAAACCAAACAGAAAGTAAGTATATTTAATATTTTAATCGTTTAAATTTTGCTGTAAATGTATGTTCCCAAATGAATACATTTTGATTCAAAGGATTTGTGTACAAATAAATACATTAATAAATTTGTTCTTATTTGTAGACATTCCTACTGAACTGTAGTGATTTTCTGCTAAAATTAATTTATAATTAATTAGGAATGAGTGATAAGCAAGCTCTAAGCTCTAATTGGGTGTAAATAAAAAAGCCAAACTTTCTTTGGACGAAGCCGCTCTTTTAATAAATGCAAGTGATTCCGAACTTGATTTATCTGAGGACGAGAACGTTTCAGTTACTGCCAACTATTTGGAGGATATCCTCAACGAAAATAATCAAAATGATTTAGTAACCGTAAATAAAGAAAAACCGTTTGATTTATTTGATGAAGTAATGATGCAAGGGCCAGTAGTTATCCCAAAATGTTCTAACGAGGACGAAACAACGTTAAAGGAAAATGCTACACTATTAGCAATGGGGACCGATGAATTCGCTGAAATAGTTATTGATGACAATATTCAGTTTGAATTTATTGATGAAAGCCAAAAATTTGAAACAACTGAAAAATCTAAAATTGCATGGACCAGAAGGAACATCGAGACAACCGGTTTTTTATTTGAACATGAGCTGTGCGAAGTTGAATACGCTATTTTTATGAAATACATTCCTCAGCAGATGTTTTCAAGTATGGCTTTCTTTACCAATCTGTATGCTCAGCAGCAAAATATAGCTAATTTTCGACCAACTTCGTCAAACGAATTATTAAAATTTTTTGGTATACAAATTTTAATGGGTACTCTAAAAATGCCACGAATTCGTATGTATTTTAATAAATACATATCCATTAAAACGGTTATTCAGGGCTATGTCACACGAACGGTTTTCTGAAACTTAGGATTACAATTCATTTCGTAAACAATTTAGAAGTACCAGAAGGCAATCAAGACAAGCTTTTCAAAACTCGGCCGTTAATAAATTGCATACGTAAAAGATGCTTAGAGCACATTGTCGAAGAAAATATTTCAGTGGACGAACAAATTATTCCATTCAAAGGTCGTTTAAGTATTAAACAGTACATTAAAGGGAAACCCTGTCCCTGGGGTATTAAGGTATAGTAATAGTATCAGGTCAATGTACTTAAATCATTTAAATAAAATATTTGATTTCAATTTCAGGTATTTTTGTTATGTGGTAAAAGCGGATTACCCTACGACTTTATTATTTACCAAGGCTCAACAACCGAATTAAAAAGTGGGTCTGTGCAGCGGTTTGGTTATGGAGCGGCCATAGTTTTACAACTAACCGAGAGGATCAAAACTACGGGACAAGTCTTATGTTTTGATAATTATTTTAGTTCCTATCAATTATTTGAATGTTTGACCCAACTGCAGATAAATGCTATCGGAACCATTCGTGTCAACAGATTTCGAAACCTACCTAACATTGATGACAAAACTTTGAAAAAGCAAGGCCGTGGATCTTCAGATCAAGTAACAAGCAAAGATGTGAAAGTGAAGGTAATCAAGTGGCAAGATAACAAGGCGGTTTATTTGGCTTCAAATTTTGCTGGAATCGGAGAAGAAGTTATCGTACGAAGATACGATAAATTTAATTCAATGTATGTTCAAATAAAACAACCACAAATCGTTAAAACTTATAATATGGGAATGGGAGGTGTTGATTTGTTCGATCAACTATTAAGTTATTACCGCTTTTTCCATAAATCGAGAAAGTGGACATTACGGGTGATCGGGCATTTTATTGATTTTGCAGTTGTATCAAGCTGGATTGAATATAAAATTGCCCATAAAAATATTGGCACTCCTTCTAAGGATGTTATGGATTTACTCAATTTTCGGCTGTATTTGTCACACTGTTTGACTACTATTGATCAAAACGTTACCCGAAAAAGGGGAAGGCCATTATCTAAAAGTAACGATGATTTGTACAATAGCTTACCTAGGAAAAACACTAAGACGGAAATTCGGCCTATTGAAGAAATCCGATATGATGACATAGGTCATCTCCCATTGCGCAGCGAGTCAGTAAGCCGCTGCAAATATTCCAAATGTAAAGGAAAGAGTAGAGTTAGTTGTTGCAAATGTAATGTGCATCTTTGTTTTAGTAAAGACAATAATTGATTTTACAACTTCCACAGCAAAGCTGAAAACAAAATATAGATCAGTACAATTTCGCCAAACCAAAGTTCTAGTTCCTTAGTATTTACCAAAAGACTGAATTGAAATTATTAAGTTATATTTTGTTTTATAATTATATTTTACTTTTATAAATTTTTATTTGTGATACTATTTTATTAAATGAATTATTTTTGTAAACTTTTATTGAAATAAAGTAAATATTTTATTTCTGTAATTTTTTATTTTTTTAACCTATTGAACCGATTTGTTCTCGTTTGAGTACATGTCCTAATTCTGACCTAGCGGCAGCTAAAACAAAATTTCTTTCAGAATCTGCTTTAGGAAGCCCAACAGATTCAAAATAAACGTATATGGATTTTTCATCACTGCTAGAATTAAATCATGACCGAAAGGGTTAAATTAATAAAATATCAGAGAAAATAAACAAGTAAAAAAAATATTTTGGGATAAAAAAATTGTACACAAGTTGAACACAAGGTCAACACAACTTTTACTTTAAAATACAATTGACGAAACGAAAAAAAAAACAAAATAGAAAGAGATGATTTTATGTGTTTCGAAATATAGAGTACAGCATTACAGGACACACGTTGAACACATGTTGGACACAATTATACTAAAATAAAACAAGAAAATTATTAAATTTTCAGAGAGAATAACAAGCAAATAAAAAATTTTGGTGTCCGTAATGGTAACATTCACGTTCCCATCGGACTCAAATTGTTTGTCGGGTATGAATCAACGATTCAACACACAAAGACATTTATATCAAATAACAATCATCATCAATACAATTGACGATCATCATGCTGGGTCAACAAATCAATTATTTCTAGACATCATCGAACGTCAGCAAAAAATAATAAAATTGCAAAACAAATGAATGAATTACTTACATTCGAGTATATAACAATAAATATAAGCATTACCACCCTGTTCTTTATTATTTATCTCATTACACTGGAGTTGCTAATAAGAGATGAAGCATACAGAAAAAAGAATTCAGATCAGTTCAATAAAATTGTGATTGTCTTATGCTAACAGTAGTTTGGATATTGGCTACCAAAAAACCCGACCAATTTTGCCATTGCTGATATATGTTTCATTTCACTAAACCACAAAAATAGAATAGAACTGTGCCGACCAAGAGATGTTTGAAACCGGATCGTTTCTATCATGCATGGAAATATATTTATATAAATAAAAATATATGAAAATCGTTCTTAGCTTACCATTTGCTAAATGTAAAACGGCTGTGGGAATAGGACCGGCGTTATCCGAAACACTTGACAAGTGCTTGGTCTCACATAGTCTCATCAATCAAGTGCCCTATGGTTTAAGGATTAAATATCTTTTCGTGCTTTCAAAAAGTAATTGAGTGTCCATTTATTTTCAAACCAATCAGAATTTTACAAATTTAATGCTTGAGCTTCTGATGAAATGTGAGCTGGAAGGTAAACTTTGCTATGATCGATCAAGTTGTCGATTCTGATGTTCATGAGCATTGTATATGTTCAAGGCCTCAACCATACATTATTAGGATTTGGTAAAGCAATTACGATGATATATTGATAGTAGAAAACAAAGCTCCTTACATCGCAATGAGATGAAGACATTACACGCAAAAAACGATTTCGTTAAATGAACGATTCTAGACGTAATTGTGTGTGTTCATTAACACGAATCAGCTAGCATCTAATAAATTTGTTGTTCTTACGATGCTCATAATAATCGTAATAATGTTTGATGATAGAAAAATATGAAAAATGTGAAATCATAAATTTTACAAACACCGCAAACACACCATAAAACCATATGTATGTCGGTTCAAATTGAATACATCACAAATGTGTATACATATTTCACTTTTGATTAGGTTTTCATGTCGGAAAATTTTTATTTTTTATTTTTTTTTTCACTTTTGCACGTTTCGAAATATGTAATTCAATTTGGTGCAAACACTTGTCATCAATTTGGTGGCAATGTATGATGTGTATATTTACATACGTGCGTCGTAGATTAATTTTTCAATTTAGTCTTCCATTTTGTTGTTTTAATATTTTGCGCTGGGAATTGGTGGGTATATTTAGCGCATCTTTAAAAACGAAATCGCTAAAAATATAAAAAAAATATATATATGGATACGCAAAATTTAACCAGACATTTTCTTACGTTCTAAAGTTAAACATGGTTTTGGGTATATGGTATAATGGCGTCAAAATCAATGGATCAAACTTTCTTGGATCATTGCTTGAATGGGACGAATTTCAAGTTATGGGTTTTTCAAGTAAAGGCGGTATTACTTGCACTAGGTTTGCTGAATGTAGTGAACGATGAAACTTTATTGACAAATGAAAAAGACAAAAATAAAAATGGATGCAGCAATACAGCAAACAAAGCAAAATCGATTTTACTTGCTTCAATTAACGAAGACCAGGCACACCACATTTTAAGCTGGACAACATCAAAACAAATTTACAAAAAAATTTAAAGTTTACACTAGGTGAAAAGTGAGGTTAGAATTATTAATTTGTATGAGGAATATTTTTCACTGAAAATGACTGAGGAGGATTTGGTAATGGCATATGAATCGAAATTGCTAGCAGCTGAAATTGAAAATTTTGATGGTACGATGTGAAAGAATGTCACATATTGGAAAATTTATTGCCCCGCTTGAAATTGGAAGAAGATCAATATAAAAAAACAAATAGATAGTGAATCGACCGAGTCAGCTTTTTATGGAAAGTCCCGTGGAATGGGTAAGAAGTTAAATATGTTCATTGAAGAACTGAAAAAAAAAATCGAAATGCAATTTCTGTAAGGAAAAGGTCATTGGTGGCGTGAGTGTTCTAAATGCAACAATAACAGTAATTCATCGGAAGAAAACGTGTCAAGCGAGATGGCTTTTACAGAGACGAGAATAGTTCAGTATAACCATTGCAAAGGATAAACGTCTGAAAATTAGTGGTTATGGCACGATATGTTTAGAAGCAATGGCAAATAGTTTCCAATACGACTTGAAGACGTTAAATATGTACCTGGTTTAAAACAAAATATGTTTGCAACTGCGTCAACAATGGCACAGGGTTTTTCAATAGTGAGTCATTGTGATCACTGCAAAATAATAGATTACGATGGTGTAACGAAAGCGCTTGCTTTCAAAGACGCAAAAAATCAAATTCGAATAGCTCGTCAAGTAAAACAGAATGAGTATGCATATGTGTATTCAACCAGCTCAGCTTCACTGCAACAATGGCATCGCCGTTTAAATTTAGTAACAGTCGACAACATACATTTTTCGGATGAAAAACATTTTTTTTGTACGGAATGTCAATATGGAAAAATAAGGAAAACGTCACATTTATCAAGCAATATTCGTAATGCGGAGAAGGACAGTACATTCACGTTGATATGTGTGGGAAGATAAAGGAGACTAGAGTCGGCGAAATGCTCTATTTTTTACTTCTATATAGGATGAGGCTTGAAACTTCAGGTATGTCTATTTCGTGAAGCTCAAATCTAATGTTTTCAAAATGAAGAATGCTACTGGAAAGTACATTCGATGTGATAACGGAACAGCGGAATTCATTAACGGGATATACAAAAATTGTTATCAAAGAAGGGCATTATTATTGAACGTATTGCATCGTACAAATCTGAGCAAAATGGTTTTATCGAACAAGATAATCGCACGATTCAAGAGTCAACGCGTACAATATTAATTACCAGTGATCTCAATAAAATGCTGTGGAGAGAAGCAGTATGGACTGCTGTCTATTTCTGGAATAAATCATGCAGCACACGAAATATAGTATGACGACATCATATGAATCATGGTAAAACACCGCAATTGCGTCATGTAAAAGTTTTCGGCACAGTAGGATTTGCATTAGTGCCGAAACAAACAGGTTGAAAGAAATGGAACCCGAAGGCAAAAAAGGTTCTTGTTGGCTATGAGCCGAAAACAAAAAATTTCCGTTTATATGATGTGGAATGGAAAAAGGTGTGCATCAGTTGTGATGTGATGTTCAACAAAAACGAGATTATGCAGTATTGGGTTGAATCTGATGAGAACACTGCCTTCAATGCGCGAAAGAGACACCAGGCATGTGCCAAAAGCAGATAATTTGGCAGAAACAATTGATGAAATAAAGACGGTCAAAACGATCCAATAACGTACAAGGAGGAAATTCAATCAGATCACATAGAATAACATATGGTAGTTGGCAACCGACCAAATGATCGTAATATTGTTGGTTGCATATGGATTTAAACAGCGAACAATTGAGATGCAAGGTCGCAAAAGGGTATGGTGAAAGGTTTTTGCCTGTCATCCGATATGATTCATTGCGAGCGGTCTTGGCGATTGCGGCTGCCAAAGACATGGAAATGGTGCAGTTTGACATCAAAACGGTTTTTTGAAAAGTGACCTCGAAGAAGAAATATACATGGAAATACCAGAGGGAATGGACAATACTACTAGTGGAAAAGAGTGTCGATTGAAGAAAAACCTGCATGGATCTAAACAAGCATCACGACCACAGAAGTTCACTGTTTTTCTAACCGACTGTGATCTGGTACAATTGAATGCTGACAATTGTGTATTTCATGGTATCATCAATGGAGATAGGTTAATTTGACTGCTCTATGTTGGTGATGCATGATTTTATCTAGCAACAGGGAAATACTGAATGCGTTGACTCAGAAATTGAAGAACGTATTTGAGGTAACACACGGTGACGTTGATTGTTATGTTGGAATGGAGAACAAATGGAATCGTGAGGCAAAACGACCAGTATTAAGTAAATAGCATATATATAAGGAAGATAATTAAATAATTTAACTAGACTAATGCTAAACAGGTATCAACGCCAGTTAAAGAAATCAAAAGTAACAAATGAGCCAGTTTTTCCATACAGACTGGCGGTAGGATCATTGATGTATGCAGCGACAGTGTCGCTGCATACATCAAAATTAAACTCAATTATGAGTGGTTTGATGAAATAAATCGTCTTGCTGTTTTAACGGAATCAACTTTGAAAACTTAAGTGCCGATTTTAACCTCATGGCGACGTCAACAGTCACACCTCGATGGTGTTAATGTAATCATCCATCAGAGGCGCTGCTGCGGTATTATAGCCGGCTAAAGCTCAGGGTTGGCCTTGGGATTTGTAAGACATGATTGGAAGCTAGAATAACCGGAAGAAAATGAAAAGAAAAGGATTTGCAATGAAAGATAAGATTCACTTCAGCTTGTCTCGGTGCGCAACTGAACTCATTACTTCACCAAAAATCAAAATATTTATTTTATTAGCGAATTTTTTTGCGCACGCACACAAAAAGTAGTTTTAGCTACTAAAACTAAGGTATTTTAGCTTGATATGTAGCCATGCCCATCCTCGTTCTTTTCATGTTTTGTTTAACCAGTTTTTCAATAAATTGAAAACAAAAACCCATTATGCCCATTTTGGCACACGCACTTGGAAGGCATCCGATCTACTGTTGTTCTTTTTTTTTAATTAACTGCGTAATTTTGATGTTATTATCGTGGGGAGGACTGACACCCTTAGATGCCCCAAACGCAGAGTACTTTGACACTAATCACTTCGGGCCCTGCAAGCGCTGATCACTACTCATGGGCTCTGCAAATGCATATTATTCCAAAGTTTTTTATATTCAGTGTGATGCCTAAGTTTTTGGAGTATGCTCCAGTTAAAAAGTCCCAGAGACGAAGAATGTCCCATTGAATATTTTTCGAAGCAACTTAAATTCGGCATAGAGCAAGGATTTATTAACAGTCGGTAATACGAAAAATGTCGGTAATACTTAGAGAGTTATGCATTTACCATAATCATAGATCATGTGAGTTTAAAGTGCTTAATGGGACTGCGTGGTCTCTCGCTCGCTGGAGTCTTTACACTGATTTCCACTTTACAGTTGAATATCGTAATCATAACTCCTTCAAAAATAAAGATATGATATTTGATTTACCTTCGTGGCAGCTATATATACCTTGATATTGTCAATATAATTGACACTGCACACTGTCCACCTTAGGCATCTCATTTTGGAATCAGATAAACTTTAGAAATATTACAAAGACTATTTTATCGGCCAAAAATGGTTTTAAAAATGGTAATTTTTAGATTTTTAATCTTGGAAGTCATGCGTGATGCTACTGCCAAGAACGTCTGCGAAATTCCCGAACTTCGAATATTTTCGGTATTCTGTTTCCAAAATATTTGTAGTGACAATGGGAAACAATTTACAGCCAAATGTTTTGCAGAACTTATGAATAAATATGGAATTCATCAACAATTTACTCCTAAATACCACCTACAAGGTAGCGCAGTTGAACGAGTTAATCGATCGATACTGGTTGAAATTCCAGCATATGTAGTGCATGATACGATCAAAGAATCACAAAATTACGTAGTGTTTCGTAAACAGTATATTGGGTATGACTCTGACTAAAAATTTATTAAAAAACTGAAGGGGTAAAGACAAGTTCATCACTTGATGAGACCAATGCTGAACAACACACTAAGTTACAAAATAATTTATTGAATCTTATTAAAGCAACGAGTTGATGTGAGTTAATATAAAATAACAATAATGCAGTCACAGTAGTGCATCAAAGTTCAACCACAGGTTCTGACATATTCTAATGATGTATAGGAATCAACTTCCCAAGTTACAAATTAAAACTCACTATTTATTATATAAATTGTATGAAACACAATTATTATATTTATTTATGCACGCACAATTTTTACACAAATAAACTTACAATTTTTCATCAAACAGTTAAATATATTAATGGTTGTTGTTGGTATTGACGACGATGATGTGATGGTCTTTCGTGGGTCGAGCTGTATCTCGCTAGACGTCTAACAATGAAATGGACGAGTCAATATTTTTTTACTTCTGACTTACGATCGCACCATCTATTGATTGACACTAAAACCATTATTGTTCAGCAATGCGCTGAAAAGATAATTCGTTGTTCAGCAGGTGGTGAAATGGAAATCGTGTTCGACTTCAAGTTGATCAAATGTCAACGTTATGTAAACAAGCGACCGACATTGACATGTCGTGAATTTAATGTGTGTGACGTGATTTAAACATTGTAATTATGTTAATTATACGTTTACATAACTATTTGTTCGGTTGAGAATTGTAAACTGAACCGTTACAGTTGTATATGTGATTTGACTTGGCTACTAGTACGATTATCAGCTTTCATAATAAATTGCAATGAGTCTAAAACCAAACATATGATTATTGATTTTGGAGACCAAGACGCAAGGAGTTTTGTGGTTGATGTATGTGAATCCTGGTGGTATTATTGACAACTAGTGAACAATATATGAGGTAACACCAATGATAGAAATGTAAAACTTTCTAGTGAGTAATGCTTACGAGCAACACATGGATAGTAAAAATATAAAAAGAAGAACTGGAATAAACAAATAAAAAGATAAAAGTTTTTTAATAAAATAAAAGGAATACAAAGACATAACATGGCGCTGCATACTAAAAACAAATAAATTGAAATAAGTCAATTAGTTGTAAAAATTAAAATTTAAAAAAAACGTGCTGTGACATAACCTGCAAAATGGTCTTCATGAAGCCACAACCCATAAAATTTAAGGGAAGGCTAAATGAAGAATGGCAAAGATTCAAACAAAGTTTTGAAATCTATTTGGAAGCCACAGACCTCACTGAAAGCACAGATAAAAGAAAATCTGCTCTTTTATTAAATACAATGGGGCCGCAAGCAATAGAAATTTACAATAATTTCAATTTTACTGCAAAAGGAAAGGAAACATATGCAGATACTTTAAAAAAATTCGAGGAATTTTACACCCATAATCAGATGGAAGGAGAACCATTTGATGAATTTTTGACAGAAATTCAAAAACTTGTGAAGGATTGTAAATTTGGCAACCAAACCGGCTCAATACTCAGTGATCGCATTGTGTTAGCTATAACCGACCGGGATCTTCAGGGTAATTTAATCAAAAATGAGGAATTGGATCTTAAGAGCTTAAGAGAGCTATCGAATGTTACCGTGCCGCAGAAATAACACGTAAACAAATCAGGTGTGTACAATCTAATAATAATAGAATTATATCAGAAATTCACAGCAATAGAAATAAGTTTCAAACCACTTCATTTACGCCGCAAACAAATCGCCAGCATATGCCCGAGAGACGTGCTGTGGGTAAGCAAAATAATTATGTAAACAATTATGCGCCCAATAAAAATAATTCGAGTGGTAGGAATAATAAATATCACTCAGTACCCAATAAACAAATTTGTGTAAAAAATGTAATAAAAAATATAGGTAAAGTGAATGCCAAGAGTAAAAATTGCATATATTGCGGCAAACGGAATCATACGGCTGATGTTTCCTGGCTCAAAAAATAAATGATATTAGTGAGACCGAAAAGGATAACATAGAGAATAATGTTAATGAATTGTATGTTCTATCTGTAATGTCTAACACAATTAAAAGATAGTATAAAGAAATTTTAGTAGAAAATAATGTAATTAATTTTAAAATAGATTCGGGAAGTGATGTTAATATTATACCATTGTACATATTTCGGAAGATTGGTGCGAATTTTGAATTAGAAAATAGTAAAGTAATTCTAAAAGCAAATGGTGGTTTCCTAATTGAGACAATCGGGTCAGTTATTTTATCAATAAACTTTAATGAAAAAGAGTTTAAAGAGCAATTTAAGTCTACTTGGCGTGCTTCGGGAATAATTAGAGATGTCAACGAAATAGGGTCGGAAAAAGTAAATTTTATTCAAACTAATATTGATATTTTCAGTAGTTTAGAATGCTTTCCGGGATTTTATAACATAAAATTAAGAGATAATTCGGTACCAATTTCCAATCCGCCTTATAGAATTTTGCTAAAATTAGAAGAAAAAGTAACAGAACAATTATGCCAAATGGAATCTTTAAAAATCATACACAAAGAAGAAAATCCAAATGAATGCGTCAGCAGGATGGTTATAGTCGAAAACTAGACAAATACCAAACATTTAAATGCGATCATTGTCAAGGTATGTAATTCCTAGTTTAACAGACTTATATGCACAATTAAATGGCAAAAAAGTGTTCAGTGTCTTAGACTTAAAATTATGTTTTTGGCAGATACAATTAGATGACAAATCATCAAAGATTTGTAAATTCAGTACTCCATATGGCTGCTAAAGGTTCAATAAACTTTCCTTTGGAATAAATATAGCATCAGAAGTAGTAAATTTAATGTTAAAAGTTTTGGTGACATAGTAGAAGTATTGATTTATATAGACGACCCACTCAAATCGGCTAATTCTCATGAAGACCATGATCATATTTTGAATCAAATTGCGAATACAGCAAGAAAACTAAACATAACATTTTGTTCGCGTTATGAAGGGGGCTTCGAATAAAATCGCAGCTATTAAAAATAAACGAACACCCTGTCTTCAAATTTATTATTTTATTTATAAATGTATAATGTAATCGCTGGTATGACGGTTTTGTTGTCCAATCGCTTTGATGGTCGTAGGAAAAAGAGACTGAATTTTTATCTCTTAGCTAACTCCCCACTTATCAAAAATACTACGTTCATCAAAATCCAATTTTATATAATTATAATTTATAACACTTTTGAATATATAGCGCTATAGTGCATAAAGTAAAAAATATAGAATAAAAGGGGTAATAGATTAGTAATGAAACGTAAACATCGAATATTTTATGTAATGCAAATTGTGAATTATCAAATATTTTGACAGTATTGATTAAAACAATATTAGTTTAAGGTAAGAATAAATAATTATGGACTTTATTTTTATATTTTAGGTACGGGAGACGATCATAAACATTCTCCGCCTCGTTAACGACCACGTCGTTAACCATCTTCTTGTACTGGCAGCTTACATAGTTTAACAATAGGTCGCTTTAACGTTGATGTGGGTGTTTTGATTGTTACGACACGAACTATTCCGTGATGATCAGGATGTAGTTGGATAATTTTCCCAAGCGCCCATTTATATGATGGTAAATTCTCTTCTTTTATTAAAACAATATCTCCGATTTTGAAGTTGTCATTTGCTTTACGCCATTTCGGCGTTGTGGATGTATTCCAAACTAAATTTTCTCCAGAACGACTGAACGCGCTGCTGCACCAATTGCCATCTCGTTAGTCTACCAGGAGGTTTCTCGTCATTAATTTCTTCTTCCGGCAAGTAAAAACTTGTAGAACCAATCAAAAAATGTGCTGGTGTCAAAACATTGAAAAATGCATCGTCATCTGTAATTGCATAAAGTGGCCTGGAGTTCAAAATTGCCTCAATTGGACTTAATAGAGTGTTCATCACTTCAAAGGTTAGGTGTGTATTGGCTATGCATTTATTAAGATGAGCCTTCACAGATTTAACAGCGGCCTCCCATAAGCCGCCAAAATGGGATGACGCAGGTGGATTAAAATTCCATTGGATTTCAGATTTTGTCAAATGTTCTGCAACGATAGAATTGTGATTATTTTTTGAAATCATTTGAAATACCTCATTAAGCTGTCTTTTTGCTCCTATAAAATTTGAACCGTTGTCACTATATATATGGGCAGGTGCTCCTCTCCTTGACACAAATCGTTTCAAGACTGCAATAAAAGCATCGGTAATCATGTCGCTTACAGTCTCTATATAGACAGCCTTTGTCGCCATGCATACGAATATGGCGATGTAATCTTTGATTAGCCTGACGCTTCTCCCTTTTTTTGAAAATAGTAGTATCGGTTCTGCATAATCCACACCACATGATGTAAAAGGCCTCGCCGACTTTAGTCTTGCTATTGGTAGGTCTCCCATCAGCTGTGTAGAAGCCTTTGCATTACTTTTGAAACATGTGACTCATTTCTTCACAATATTACGTATAATGCTTCTTCTTCCAATTATCCAAAATTGCTACCTGGTTAAATGAAATGTTAAAGATGCACCGGGATGTAAATTTTGCTAATGTATGTAATTTATAATAACACGGCTAAATATATGTCTCTTTGGCAAAATTATTGGGTGCTTCAAATCATACGGATAACTCGAATGTCGCAGTCTACCGCCAACTCTCAAAATTTCATTTGCGTCTATAAACGGAGCCAATGAGATAAGGTCACTACCTTTTTTGATCGCTGATCCTTTAAGTAGACAATCAATTTCGTTGGCGTACGATCCTCGCTGCACATATTTTACAATAATGTCTCGTGAGATTTGAAGTTCTTCAACTGTTAAAAATTCGAACTTCCTACCACTCTTTGATAATCCCACATTTTTTGAGAATACATAAGCAAAAACTCGAATCATTCGGGTGTAAGCGGAAGTCAGCTGCATTAAGTAATTCATTAAATCGTTGGTTTGTTGTGCATTAAAAACGAGAAGCTTATTGGTTTTTCTCTCTTCTAATAGATGTTCCCCGTTGTCGACTTCTTCATTTTGCGGTGTATAAATAATATCAGTCTTCTGTAAACATGCTAGGCCATACCACCACTGGGTTAAATTCATTAATTTGGATGGAAGTACTCCTCGCGATGCGCAATCTGCTGGATGATGTTCAGATCGTACGTGATTCCAACATTTTCGCGGTATTTGATCAAGAATCTCTGAAGTACGATTTGCTACAAATGTTTTCCATTTCGAGGGATGGGATGAAAGCCACATCAACACTATCGTGGAATCAGTCCAAGAATAGCATTTTACAGGACGCTTTATGGTTTATTTAACCAGCATTAAAAGTTTCGTTACTAGAAGGGCACCACATAGCTCGAGCCTAGGCAGAGATACCGTTTTGATTGGTGCCACCTTAGTTTTGGATGCCATTAAATTTACTTTGACAATGCCATTCTCATCAATCGTCCTGCAATATACTATAGCACCATATGCCTTTTCGCTTGCATCCGAAAACCCGTGTATCTCAATCTGTCCATTTTGTGGAATGTAACCTTTTTATTTTCTAGAAGTTTTAACTCACCTCGAATTCCGGCATAAATGCATGATATGTCACCTGGCAGTTCGTCATCCCAGCCTAGCTTCAATAACCAGAGTTTTTGGAATACGATTTTCATCAAAATGATCGATGGAGATAGCCATCCAAGAGGATCATAAACCCTTAAGTACTCCGATATAATTTGTCGCTTTGTTGGTTTTGAGTCAGAATTCAATATTAATTTAAATGAAAAGACATCATCCATTGCATTCCATTGTAATCCTAAAATTTTAGTTTCGGTTGAGTTTTCAAAACTGGATATAGACTCTGAACATTCTTTCGCTGTACTATCAGGTATGTTTGACTTCCACTTTCTTATGTTGAATCCTCCAGCTAGCAATACTTGGGTTATTTCTGTCTTTAAGTGTTGTACTTCTTCCACTGTATCTGCTCCCGAGATGAAATCATCGACGTAAAAATCTTCAAAAATAAATGAAACGATGCCTGGATGTTCTTGCGGATTGTCAAAGCCTATCTGCTGTAACGCCCTTATCGCCAAAAAGATGAACTTGCTAATCCGAAAGTTACTCTATTGAGTTTATAATGTTTTAGCTCATTTGCTGGTTCACCTCTCCACAAGATTCGTTGAAAATGCGTGTCTGGCTCAGCAACTACTACCTGGTTGTATATTTTCTCGATATCACCGGTTAATGCTATTTTGTTGTTTCTAAACCTCATTAAGATTGACCATAAGGTAGGCTGAATCGTTGGTCCCACCAACATTGTGTCATTGAGGAATACTCCACTTGTTGATTTCGCTAACCCACCAAACACCACCCTCAATTCAGTGGTCTCACTCGACTCCTTGAATATGCAATGATGAGGCAAATAAAAACTTTTGGAATCGCATATTTCATCAATCTCAATCGGTGTCAGGTATTTCAAATTTAAATATTCATCAATGAACTTGGAATATTCCTATTTAATTGGTGGATTAGCCTGCAGTTTTTTTTCTAACGCAAAAAATCTCCGTTTTGCTGAATTTAGTGAATTTCCTAGCTTATCTGCTGTATTTCTAAATGGAATTTCGACAACATATTTACCTTCTTCGGTTCGCTTGAAATGTTCTTCGCACTCATTTTCTTCTGGGCTGAACAACTTGGTACATTGAATTTCTTCCTGTTCAAAGAACCGCTTTAAGGTTCTATCAATGTCGACGTCTAACTGCAGGTTAAGAATGCAGTTATTAACCTGAACTGTATCACTTCGTTCGACGCTGCTTCTATCAATAATACCAGCTATAATCCAACCAAATATACTATTCTGCGCAATTACACAATTGTTTGAATTTGTGACTCGTCCATCCTTCATGATATGAAAAAACGCATCCGCCCCGATCAAGATGTCTACTGGCGCAATTTCATTGTAACGTGGATCTGCTAGTTTCAACTCTTTTAACAAATTACAATCTCGCAACTTAAAATCAAAACTGGGTAATTTACTTGGTAATTGGCTAATTATAAGGGCATCTATCTGTATTTTATCTTCTGGAGAGTAAATTGATTTTAAAGTAACAGCAGCTGATCCTCTGGTAGTTATGTTTTCCGTTGCCAATCCAGTAATAACGATGTTTGCTTTTGATCTGGGTAATTTCAATCGTTGCATGCACTTCTCTGTTATGAATGAGGCCTGAATCGAGCAACACTCTGCACTTTAACAAATTACCATATCTATCCGGAACTTCAACCATCGCCGTCGGAAGTAGTGATTGAAATTTCGAAACAATCGCGTTATTATTCTGAACATCTGAAGTACTACTCGTTTCCGACCGACTTACTATATTACCGTATAAAGTAGCATTCGCTTCAGTTTTCTGTTCACATTCAGGACGCAAAGTCGAATGGTGCCTTCGACGACATTTACCGCATCTATATTTTGATCTGCATACGACTGCCTGGTGTAATGGAGACAAACAGTTAAAATATAATTTTTTGTCCGACACAAAACCTCTCCTCTCAAATATACTCAGATAATGATTTTTAGAACATTTTACACAAACGGGCTCGGCAGAGGTGGAATGAAAACTTTTAGTGTGACTATTTGTTTGTATGGATACTTTATTTGAGTCAATCGCATCCAACGCGTCGCTCCTTCGATTTAAAAATTTAAAAAATCTTGCCATGGAAGGAAAATCCTCTTTGGCAGTTTCATTATATTTCATATTAATTAGCCAGGGATCCCTTCTTTCCGCTTCTTCTCCTAAAACTTTTAATCCCCGGAGTACTTCATCGGAAATATCAGCCATTTGATGTAGAGCTTTTGCCGAAACTTTGGTGATTGTTGGCTGATCTAAGAACTGTTTAATTAGAGTTGAAATTACAAGTCTCCGTTTATCGAATCTCTCTTTTATTATCTCCCATGCTTCTTTATAATTGGCTTCAGTTACCGTGATATGTCTTACTAATGAGGCCGCTTCACCGGTTAAGAGGCCTTTTAGGTACTGGAATTTATGTACTTTTGATATTTTTGGGTTATTATCTATTGACGCTTCGAACAAATCTTTAAATGATGGAAACTCGAAGTATTCGCCAGAAAAACTAGGAATATTAATTCTAGGGAGTCTAACTTCGCTTTCCGAAGTCTAACAATTGCTGATTTAGTACTATTTCGTCCATAAACGCATTATGCCAGTGGATTGAATGATTCAGCTTGTCGCTCTCTTTTCGCTTTTAAAAGTACTTGTTTCAATTTAAAAACCAATTCTTCCACTGATTTTTGCAGCTCTTCATGTTTATCTGACTCACCAATTAAAATGTCTATCTCGCGATATTCCTTCCATTCATCCTTTAGCAGCTGAATATTAGTTTCGACCTCTTTAATCCTCGTGTTGTTGTTAAATTTAATGACAGAGGCTTTAATATCTTCACACTGAGATGAAATACGTTTAAGCGCCCGTGACGTAGACATTATAAATGCACTCAACTTTATCAAAATTAAAAAACGCAAACTCAAATTTCACACCATTTCACCGCAGATTTTATTAAATTGTCTTAATTTTTTAAAAAGTTTAAATCTTCAAATCTTTCTTTGAATGTTTATTTAAAGTGTTCTTGCACTTAATTCACTGTATTCACTTAATTTATATGTGCAATTACTTACAAAATGATGGGTTGCTTGTAAATTGGTGCCAAATATTCCGATGCAAGTTATTACCTTCCAAATTCTAATCGCAAATTTTGCTGGAAATCCAAAATTCTTCTAGAACTTATGTAGGATATCCGGCTCGAAGGACCATTGTTCGCGTTATGAAAGGGGCTTCGAATAAAATCGCAGCTATTAAAAATAAACGAACACCCTGTCTTCAAATTTATTATTTTTATTTATAAATGTATAATGTAATCGCTGGTATGACGGTTCTGTTGTCCAATCGTTTTGATAGTCGTATTTCGCTGAGATTTCAACTCAGTTGAGAGAACTATTAAAAAAAAATGTCTGAATGGTATTGGTTACCTTTTCACTAAGGTGGTCAATGAATTCAAACGAATCATCACCAATACACCGGTATTAGTCAATTTTGATCCGAACAAGGAAACTACAATTAAAAGCGTTGCATCCAAAAATGGCATAGGATGTTGTTTGTTACAAGACGAAAACCCCATTTGCTATGCATCACGTAGTTTAATTCCTGCAGAAATCTACTACGCTTAGATAGAGAAGGAGTTCTTGGCCATTCTTTCCTCCTGTAGAACATTCCACAACTATATTTATGAACGAAAAATAAAAGTAAATACGGATCATAAGCCGTTAGTGAATATAATTTGCAAAGCAGTGAGTGAAATAAACTCGGATCGTCTTCGAAGAGTTAAAATAAAATTAATGATTTATGAAATAGATGTTGTGTACCTAACAGGCAAATATATACACACTGTCGATGCGTTATCTAGAGTATGTACCCAAACTGACACAGTTCACACTATCAACATGTCAGACAAAAGGAAAAATGAATTTCAAACTGAAACTTTAAAAGGTCCAATTTTATTGGATTTAATAAACACATTTAATTCAGGATGGAGGAATTCTAAGAAGAATGTACCTAATCCTCTTCAAATTTATTGGATCAAAAAAGAGGACATTTACGTTGAGGAAAATTTAGTGTACTACAAAGACAGAAAAATAGTGCCTATATCACTTCGTTTAAAAATAATTATAACCGTACACGAATCATATTTCGGAACCTGCAAGTCAATAGCACGGACCAAGACCATATTCTACTAGCCAAATATGGAAGCAGATTTTGAAGATGAAGTGAAAAGATGTCGAGTATGTGAAAAATACCAAATTCCAACACTACAGAAAAGATGATATCTCATGAAGTGCCAAATGTACCATTTCAAAGCGTAGGAGCGGACATATTGGAATTGAGCAATAAAAATTATTTAGTTTTGGTTGACTATTTCTCATGGGTTATTAAAAAAATTAAGAGATATTCTCTACTTACGGAATCCCACAGACATTATTAATAGTTTTGAATTCAAAAAATTTTCTAATGAATGTAAATTAAACGTAGTAACCTCAAGCCCTCGATATCCACAATCAAACGGCCAACCCGAAAAAGTAGTAGAAATCTGCAATTTATGGGTGTGAAACTTAAACCATGGCAATTGAGTATGAGAAATAGCTGATGAAAATCAAGAGAGAAGTCATAAGCGTAATATTTGGCTCTTAACGTGACGATGAAGGCACTTACCAAGTTCTCTTTCCAGATGCATCTGGATATAGGTGTTATATTTTGTATATTAGTATCACCATCCTTTACCTACTCGATATACTTATCAAACGACTTTAGTAATATGCGGATTAATTAATCACTCAACAAATTTGTGTACGGGAGAGCAAACAGCAACAGATGTGTATACCAACGGACCACCTACACTTGTCTAATCAGAAATCAACGCATATATTGATAAATTATTTTAAAAATTGACCGTATTTCCAACACTATAGGCCCAGAAATCTTGAATTCTTATCACGATTCTATGATTAATCGTTTTGTTCAATTTTTTTTTGCTGACCAATAATGATTTCAATGTTTCTAAAAACTTTATTTTGTTCTCACCCACTCCTCGTGTCAAATGAAATAAATATTTATTCGATTTTAGAACGATGATACGGAATAGAGATGCGGGAATAAATTTGTTATCTCTTACAATTTAATTGATACGATCAATCATATAATTTAAGATGATTTATAAAGTTCTGACATTATTATTATTTTATTAACATCGTGATATATTAAATCTAGATAGCAGACGTAGTGGTAGGGACGCATCATGATTTAGATCACCATGGAATTAATTATGACATACGTACCTAATTAATTATAAATAACGAACGAACCATTTACAAAAAATATATAAAAAAATCTGATACGGTGAAAAGTGTTCTTATTGGGAATTATAATTAATAAGGGAATTACAGGTATGCCATGTATAATGTGGTGTAAAATGTACTCACTGCAGATGAGTACCGATTATATCAGATATTATGCCGCATCTCACAAGATATAAATCTTGTTTTTACATTTTTTTGTATTGATAGTGTTTGAATCTCTCCGTATCCCAATGTTCGTGGTAAATAAAATTCCCAGTTATTTTTTGTAAATAATAATAATTGTTATTATTATTATTATTATTATTAGCGAACTGACCACTCTATTTTCGGCGATATAAATTTTATTTTATGGATTTGTTTTTACAAATGCCGCAGTGACTTTAGGAGGATAAATTGACCTAGATTTCCCAATTTTCACTTTAAGTTCCCACTAATTAAAACACCCCACTAATAATTTCACTTATTAAAGATTTATGATTTTTAATATTATGCGACATTTATATTTATTGCAAGAATTCCAAAACCTACATTCCAAAATTTCCAATATGAAAAATCAACAATTTTAACCAAAGCCGTACGCAGATATACCATATTATAAATGTAACCTGTTGATTGAATTAGTGTGACCAAAATCCATATGAAAAAAAAATTAATTTTATTTTGAATGGTTTAAAATAACTCACACTACTTTACCATCATATAAATTTGAGCATATTATAATACTCGTAGTGAGAGCGTATTATTTTATATTCTCCATATAAAAACAAACAGTTTAAATAAAACAAAAAAAATTACAAGTTGGCTCATTTTTTTTTATTTCCTTTTTAGTTTACTGTTTTTTTTCAACACTGTATAAACAATTGTATATAAACGACGACATAATCTGACAAATACATTCAATAGGTTACACTTTTCTCATTTTTTACAGCTTATGTTTAAGTACATCTGGGCTTCCATTAAGGGATTAAAGACGGCTTTGATTTTAACTAAATAGACACACTCATACATATGCATTTATAATGTGCGTGAAACGAAATGTGAAGCAAAAATATCTCTAAAGAAAGATCAACTCATTTATTCGTACACTAATACTACTACGTCAAATGGCGCAGTGGTTAAAGCTGTGATGTTTGAGATGGGAGGCACCGGGTTTGAATACCAACGGGGGAAGGTTGCATAAAAGATTTTTCAACACCTGATTACGATCGGTGATGACAAAGAATACAACTATGACCCCCTGTTGGAGTGCAGAATCTATGGGCCGAACTATCGTCCATGTCAGTACAGGCTGACTGGAGCAACGCAATGTGCAGATGGATTTAAAATCGAACCTGTATTCGTGCGTCCTCGATTTGGCTGGTAACGACGTAAGGTAGGACTTTAAAAATTAACCGCGAAAGAGTTGGGAGAGCTTCGGCCCAGAAAAGATTGCAAGGCTCAAAAACAAAAAAAACAAGTGCGTGCTTTCTATAACAGATTTTACCAACCACCTAAAACCCAAAAAAAAACGTCAAAAACTTTTTGACTCAATCAAGTATTTAAAACAATCAATTGTTTTTGGTTCACCTATATACATTTGTCTTACCGTATTTCCCTTTCGACAACCATGTGGGTTGTTAACACTATAATTCATAAATTAAATACACCATACACGTAAAGATCAGCATGTCAATTTGTTGCAAGAATTTTAGTACAATATAATTATAATCATGAAATCTATATGGCACGTGTTCTTCCCACCCCGCAACAATTTTTATAACATATACCATAAATCTAGTATAATGTCAACGACATACTCGTTACCATATACCAGAAAATTGAAAATTATAAAATGTATTATAAATTCCATTAAGTTATGTTTTAATAAATTTAATTTATTCCAAATGTATTTACGGGGTGAAACAATTAGTTTGATGCACAAGAATAGACCACAGCTTCGTAAATTTTATAATGGGTCTTTCTACTTTAAATGCAAGGACACTATTATTAGCAGATATTTTTAAATAATTTTCACCTTGCTGTAAACTCTTGATAGTTTTACATTGTCACAATCAAAATATGCCACCCTGTATAATATGCTGACGATTTATTTGTTTGCATTAAAATCTCGTATAAATTAATTTATGGCATCTTCGATTTTTCGATCATGCAGTTGAAATATAATGGATTTTTAAAGTAATTAAAAATTTGTTTGTTAACAAAAATTTGGAAATATTTAATCAAATGAACATTAATTATTACAAAAAAAAAATGTAGATTATCGGGCGTGGAGTTAAAAATATAACGATGATTGATTGATGTGTTAATGTGCGCGATGATAGGAAGTCACGTTTTGAAATAAAATTTTAAAAATATTTTGGCGCCGGGACGTACATTTATATATATTTTGTTTTCGCTTATCAAGATCATAATTTAATAATAATATTGACATATCAAAATATTACCATTTGGCTGTTTTTACTCGGTCTTTTGTTGTCCGTCATTGGAGATAAATAAAATAAACAATATAGATGAAAATTATATAATATTCGGCTTATACAGACCATTGCTGGTTCGTACCGAATTAACAATCACATCCAACGGTTTCGGTCCCAAACTGATTCTTCGTATTGTTCTAGACAGCCAGAAGATGACAAAATGTTATCTACCTACAAGAAGCCACCATCGCCTACAGTGACCTCTACGCCTGCCAAATTATTGTCCTCATTTCAGAGGTCGCTGTACCATTCGTTTAGAATCAGGTCGCAAAACGTGACTGAGCCAGTGGATTTATTGCCTTTCAAGTCAAACGTCCAGTTCAAACGTTCTGCGATTACTTAATACTTCTGGTGAAGTGAACTGTGGGCTTTCTTCGATTTTGCTGTAAGAAGTACATTGATGCACACGAATCTTTAAGCGGTGCAGTCAAATTGATTAATTGATTGATTTAGAATGTACGGCCAATCATTAAGCTGGATATCCCAGAAAGCACCAGGCCTACAGTACACCCGCTTTTACATATACTTAGAAGGATAAGGCAGGATTTTACTTAAATGATTGAGATCGACCCGGTTACAGACACCTTGGCGGTCAATTGTTAGTAAATTTTTGTAGGGTAGGGAAAGGAAAGGTATGCCAATAATGACAGAATTGGTCCGTTTTCCCGGTAGCCAATATTCAAACTACTCTTAACATAAGACAATCACATTTTTACTGAACTGATCTGCATTCTGGAATCCGTCATATAAAAGGCGAAAATCCAATTTATATACACTTTATTTGACACAAAACTTTAAAATTAATATAAATTAGATTTAAAAAACATTTATTGGTCATTACAAATTAATTGAATTAACCGTTTTATGACAAATACGTCCGAATCTTAAACGGCGCAGTCAAATGAGCAAATATACCATCAAATACCTCCAAATCAAATATTAGATGTCATGCCATCTGTATCCAACCTAGTTCACTAAGCTTAAATGAAAACCATTGGTTGTTCGAGTGCCCGAAACTCAATAAAATGCCGCTAGCTGAACGAAAAATCTTGTTAAAAATAGATAACCAATGTTTCAATTGCTTTAAGTAAGTAATCCAGGTTGCGCTGTAAAATCGATAATAGGTAGCACCATAGCCTATTTCACAACATCAGCAGAAATACCGAAAGAGATACCAAAGCAGTTTAATCTTACCAACCGCCTTGGTAAATGTAGCTGATTAACGTAACCAAAACCAATTATGTCGAGTATTGCTAAATTTTGGCTAGGAAGTTCATGTATTTCTGAAAAATCTGTACTATGGCTGTAGCTGAAACAAAGTGCAGTGAAAACAGAAATATACGGCATAAGAGCCTCAACGAACAGATTTCCAAAGGGTTTGTTATCTCTTATTACCACCTTGGGACATAGATAAATCGCAACTATTTTACACCATTATCTATTTTATGAACTATTTTGAACTGTATGATTTGCCAGATCCCCATTTTTAAAAAGAAGTATCGATACAATCCTAGGAGCATAAATTTAGTTCGAATTGCTTATAGAGGGAAACATGCATGATAACTAAGCACAATCCATGTATGGGTAGTTGCAGAGCAATTCAGAGAATTATATGATCAAAGCAAGCTACTAGATGAGTTTTTAAAAAAATGTTGGGATATCGAATCTGTTAATGTGAAGCATCGTAGTTTTTCGATGAAAGGAGATTTTGGTGAAAACCATTTCGCGAACACTCAAGACTCAAGAGGCAGATCATACTGGAAGGTTTACTGTACGGCTGCTAATACAATTACGTACAATAAACAAAAACTAATCGAAGAATCCGATACAATTAAGATACTGGAATTATATTATGGACAATTATATTATGGAGTCTGCGAAAATCCTTTCACCAGAAGAAACACTTTGTGAAAACAGTTTTGTCATACCTTGGATGATACACTCTTAGCGGCTATTAAAGGCTTACAGAAATAGAACGCAGATTTGTGCGTGATCCAGAATTTGTAAACCATATTGTGGAAATATCTCCAGTAGTAGCATTACAAAATGGTTTCTATTCGCCGCATCACGGCATACTCAAAAGATCAAACAATATCCGCAAAATTAGAGTTGTATTTGGTGGGTCAGCCTAATCAATAATAAGGATCTGCCTAAATGATTATATAACCGTATAGGTCCTATACTTCAATTAAAATTTAAACTCAATCATTTTACGTTTTTGAGAACACAGGATATCCTTTTCTGTCAATATTAAGAAAATGTACTGTCAGGTCAAATCAATTAAGTAGCTCAGGAAAACCTGAAATCATATCCAAAGCTTCAGACATCACCCGGAAAGATATGTATACTAAAAACCTGATGTCCGAGAAACAATCTAGTTATGACTATAACTTGAGGCAATGGAAATCCAAAAGTGATTCTTCAACTGTTGGACTCCCATTTTCTCATGTCATGTCATTATATGGCATTCCATCTGAAGACTCGAGTTTAATTAATCAATAGCAAATGCCTATAGCTTTTTGGATTCCCGTCTAATAACCCAACTCCAAATAAATTCTAAAGTAGGCTAAGCTAACACAGTCATAAATACATTTTTGTGTAAAATAGGACAAAACAAATTAGCAGTGTTTTTCATGAATCGAATATAATAAAGGTAAACAGAGTATCCTTTTTGCACTCTGCAAAAAAGGGCAATTTCAGAAGGTGCAATTCCTATTCTTTAAACGAAATCGGCATTATCAATTATTAAAGTAGTATCTCCGACTGATTTTGATCAGCACTCACTGAACGTTGCGTTAGTACAAATGTTTGGCAGTTTCGTAAGTTTTAATGGTTAAAAGGTTAATGGTGATGTAGGTGACACATATGATTATCGACTTCTTTAAAATTGTAAATAGTCTAAACAGCTCGTTTTACATGTGGACTATACAAATTCAAGATTGTCTTCTCCATTATTATCATTAAACTGCCTCAAAGATACAAGCAATACAGTTATTTTGATATTAACATCTGATATCGACTACTGTCTTTTGGTTTCTCAAATCCGGGATATTCATAAAATTTAATCTCATTAAAACTTAGCTTCCATGAAAATTGTTTTAAAATAAACTGTTTTTCGCTATTTGGAACCATTTGGAACTCTATCTTAGATGTCGCTGTTTTGGAATTACAAAAGTATCTCGAAGCGATTTCTTAGGACTTTATTTGAAAAATATTGTATTACCTTTATATTACAACCCCATTGCCGTAAGTTCTAAAAGACTTTACTTTGTAGCGACCACTAATTGTAAATACAAATTTTTGGTCACACATGGAATAACAATTTCATGCAACGTCATCTGCAAACGGACACAAGCAACAGTTGTGTCTAGACTACTATACAGTCTCGCGATCGTACCCCCAATGTACCATAGTTGAACGACGATAAGGTAATATATCGTCACCACGACGATAACGTATAATACGTTACTAACGAATGTAACATCCGACCGACAAAGAGACGAATAGACGACTACGAAAAAACATGAAGTGGTATAGGTGGAAAACAAATTAAAAGCAGAATTGTTTTGGATGTCATCAAGAGGTGATGACTAAAATTTAAATATATTAAATTTAGAATCTTAAAAAAACAATTGTAAAGTTAATTGTATTTAATAAAATTTATAATTAAATTGTGGAATTAAGTTAATACATCTATTATTCGAAATTAAATAGCCTAAGGGGCTATATTGGTGACCCAGGTGAGGCGAACACCATTTAAAAAAAAAAATATAAATAAAATATCAGTTAAGTGCATATATTTATTGGACACTTGGTACGGAGCTACCGTACCAAGTTAAAGGTACGTACCAGTAAATATAATTAAAAAAAAACACGATACTGCCACATGTTTTTTTTTGTTATTCGTTTTTTTGCAATATCATCTCAACACACGACGAGAACATCAGCGATAACAATTGCAGCCAACGGTACTGTGTTGCGTATTTATCAACGGTGCGTACAAAAACAACGTCATAAAACCATTGGACCACTGTTAGGAGATCGAAACAAATATACAACAACGGTGTACAAAACAACATCATAAAATAATTGGACCACTGTTAGCAGATCGAATAAAATATACAATAACGGTGCGTACAACAACAACATCATAAAACCGTTGGACCACTGTTAGAAGATCGAATAAAATATACAATAACGGTGCGTACAACAACAACATCATAAAACCGTTGGGCCACTGTTAGCAGATCGAACAAAATATACAACAAGTACATCATAAAACCATTGGAATAAATTAGCAGACAGGAAAACAACAACGGAGTACAACAACAACATCAGAAAATCGTAAATAATCATAATTTTTATCAAAATTATATGAATTTTTATTTTTGCAATACTTAAATTAACGTAGAATTTTAGTTTTTAAAATATTAACGTAACGTAGAATTTATTGTGTCAATTTTTCACATCATTCACCTTGACAATTCCCAAACAATCCACTTCTTTCGATCTATACCACTTCGTTTAATACTTAAATTATACAAAATATGGATGCAGACGTAATTCCTATTAAAACAGACGACAAACCTAGACACACCAGTACTGATACAACAAACGAACACACCGATACTAATATGCAGACTGATGAACATACAATAACTAGCGAGGTTGCGGCCACGCAAGTGGGGTTCAGATTGCAGCCCTTCTGGATGACAAATGCCCACGACTGGTTCAGAGTGGCGGAAACGTTCTTTAGAACGAAACCAAGGATGATCGAACAGCAAAAATACATAACAACTCTGTCCGCACTTACACCAGAGGCGGTCGCGAAGATATCTGACATTCTCGACGACCCACCCACCAACAAGGAATACACAACCATGAAACAGGTCCTCTTAGACAGGTGCGCCCCGTCAGATGAAAAACGTCTCGAGGCTCTTTTGAGCGGGCAAAACCTAGGGGATGCGAAGCCTTCCGAAGCGTTACGCCGAATTCGAGCCTTAGCGTCGGGTAACGTTTCAAACCACGTAGGACGATCATTGTGGGTACGGTGTTTACCCCCAATAATTAAAATGGCTATTGTAGGACAGCCAACTACCACCACCGATTTGGTTCCGACACACAGAAGGGCCGAACACCATGTAAATTCGTGCCATCACCATCGACTTTAACAGTTATTCCAAAAAACTAAAAAACCCATCATGCGAGTCGGCAACGCAACAAACGCTTAATACGCGCCGCCTATTTATTTACGACAAACATAATTCATTGACTTTTCTTATAGATACAGGAGCCGACCTTTCGGTGCTACCTGTCAAACATACTATTAATTTTTTTCATAACTATCAAACTGATCTAGTTTTATCAGCCGCGAACGGTACAACAATAAGTACCTACGGAACACGATTACTCCAAGTAGATATCGGTCTTAAACGACGATTCACACATGCGTTTATTCTCGCAGCAGTGAATCATCCGATAATTGGAGCCGACTTTTTGAGTAAATTCGAACTGCTTGTTGATCTTAAACGTAAAAGGCTGGTTGATTCAGCTACACAGCTGTCAATCAATGCCACTACCATCCGAATTGACACGCAAATTCCGATTCATTACATGATCAACAACAGCTATGGCACGCTACTAAAGAAGTATCCTTCCCTAACAGCGCAGCCAAATTACAATTTACCCGTCCAACATAACGTGGTCCATCATATTGTGACAACTGGTCATCTGCCAGTGTCAAGACCACGGCGACTCGATCCAGCGCGACATAAAGCTGCATTTACCGAATTTCAGCATATGGTAGAATTAGGGATTTGCCGACCTTCGGCATCACCCGTTTCTTGTCCACTACACATGGTGAGAAAAAAGGATCTAGATTGGAGGCCGTGTGGGGATTACCGTAGGTTAAACACAGTTACAATCCCTGACAGGTATCCGATTCCTCACATACAAAATTTTTCTATGCACTTGCAAGAATGCCTAATTTTCTCCAAGATAGATCTAGTCAGAGCCTACCATTTAATTCCAGTTGCACCCGAAGATGTGCATAAAACAGCAATCACAACTCCATTTGGCCTTTTTGAATTCACGCGAATGCCATTTGGACTGCGAAATGCTGCACAGACATTTCAAAGATTTATAAATCAAGTCGTTCAAGGTTTAGATTTCGTTTTTGTCTACATCGACGATATTTTAGTGGCATCGAAAGATGAGGAACAACACAAACTACATATCGATCAACTTTTTGCCAGATTGGCAAAGTTTGATGTGTTAATCAAGAGCTCCAAATGCGTATTTGGCGTGAGCAATCTTGATTTCCTCAGCCATAAGATAACTCCGAATGGCATTTTGCCTTCATCAGAAAGAATTAATGCCATTACGGAATTTCCAGCTCCAACATCAATTAAGCGCATTCAGCAGTTTATTGGGATGGTAAATTATTACCACCGATTTATTCCTAAACTTGCCGAAATTTTAGCCCCGATTCATTCGCACTTGGCTACTTTACTCAAGAAGCCAAAAACCGTCAAGAATTTCGCTTGGCCCGAAGAGTGCAACGACGCATTCTTTAAAGCAAAAACAGAATTGGCTAACGTAACGTTTCTGGCACATCCATTGAATAACGCGAAATTCAGTTTAACTACCGATGCATCCAACACTGCCGTCGGCGCAGTGTTGCAACAATTCAATAATGATTGTTGGGAGCCGCTGGGATTCTTTTCAAAGAAACTGTCGGATGCTGAAAAGAAATATTCAGCATTCGACCGAGAATTACTCGCAATTTATCTATCCATTAAACATTTCAGATATTTTGTCGAAGGTCGGGACTTTACAATTTATACCGATCATAAGCCTCTGACACGAGCAATTCAGTCGAAAACTGAAAGAAATCCGAGGCAATCTCGTCACTTAGATTTCATTAGTCAATTTAGCACGGACATTCAGCATGTTCAAGGAAAACATAATGTGGTGGCAGACGCGTTATCTCGCACCAACGACATCGAAACAGCGACGGTCGATACGAATTTCGACATTAATAAAATCATCGTAGCCCAAAAAGCAGACTTAGAACTTCAGAATTTACTTTCTGGTTCCGAACGTCACGCTAGTTCCAACATGAAACTAGAGCTTTTCAAGCTACCCGGATTAGAAATCTACTGCGAAACGTCGATGGGTACGAATCGCCCATACATCGCAGAAACGTTACGAAAAAATATCTTCGACACCATACATAATCTGTCTCATCCTGGTGTCCGTGCCACTAGAAAATTGATAACAGCTCGCTATTTTTGGCCAAACATAAACAAAGATATATCCCATTGGTCAAAGTCCTGTATATCATGTCAACGTTCGAAAGTCCAAAGGCACACAAAAACACCTTTCGGACAATTCGAAATTCCACCGGGTCGATTTGAGCATATTCATATAGACATCGTTGGTCCTCTTCCTCCGTCTAATGGATTTACCTATCTTTTAACCTGTGTCGACCGATTCACTCGATGGCCAGAAGCGTATTGCATGAGCGATATCACTGCAGCCACGATTGCCACGACTTTCGTAAATAATTACGTGTCACGATTTGGTGTTCCGAGTAACATTACCACCGATCAAGGATCACAGTTTGAGTCAAAACTTTTCGCCGAATTAACGAAATTCCTTGGCTCAAATAGAATTCGTACAACGGCTTACCATCCGCAAGCCAACGGCATGGTGGAACGTTTTCATCGGCAGCTTAAAGCTGCGCTTATGGCCAGAAGGAACACAATACATTGGATAATTCCGATAATTCTACTAGGTATCAGAGCCACAGTGAAAGAAGATCTGAAGTGCTCACCAGCTGAACTAGTTTATGGACAAACCATCAAACTACCTGGCGAGTTCTTCATCGAAAATCCTCTTACACCTTTGCCTACTCACGACACGGTTATCGACCAACTACGCACCAGAATGCAAAATCTTATTCCAACAGCAGCCCGTCAAACGAAACAAGACGACATATTCTTACCAAAATCTCTGGAAAATTGCGATTTTGTTTTTGTCCGTGTAGATAAAATTCGAACAGGTTTAAAACCGCCATATGAAGGTCCTTTCAAAGTAATTCGCAAATTACGGAAAACATTTGTAGTCGAAATTAAAGGAAAACAGCAAACAATCTCCATAGATAGATTGAAGCCGGCATTTGGAATACTTTGTTCTACTGAACGACAGCCGAACAAGAGAATGCAAAAGAAAGTCAAATTTATAACCTAAATCTCGTGCAATTTAGAATTCATTTACTCGCATGATGAAACCCGAGGATCGTACTTAATTCGTAAATACCGAATCCACCTCACAGTGACAAACCTTCACAAACACTTTTTCGTAAAACCAATCTAATTGGATGCTCTCTCGACGTTCACATTAAAACGTTCAGTAAGAAAGATAAGAAACTCTGTCCAGTTGAGTGTTGACAAACCGGTTGCAATCAGCTGAAACGTTTTTCGTCGTAAATCTTATCTTACACGAGGAGTTGTGCTCGTACAACTTCTACAGAGGGTTAGGAATATCGAACCACGATCCCCCAGGGAGATTTTACTTGGGAAGGGGTGATGTAGCGACCACTAATTGTAAATACAAATTTTTGGTCACACATGGAATAACAATTTCATGCAACGTCAACTGCAAACGGACACAAGCAACAGTTGTGTCTAGACTACTATACAGTCTCGCGATCGTACCCCCAATGTACCATAGTTGAACGACGATAAGGTAATATATCGTCACCACGACGATAACGTATAATACGTTACTAACGAATGTAACATCCGACCGACAAAGAGACGAATAGACGACTACGAAAAAACATGAAGTGGTATAGGTGGAAAACAAATTAAAAGCAGAATTGTTTTGGATGTCATCAAGAGGTGATGACTAAAATTTAAATATATTAAATTTAGAATCTTAAAAAAACAATTGTAAAGTTAATTGTATTTAATAAAATTTATAATTAAATTGTGGAATTAAGTTAATACATCTATTATTCGAAATTAAATAGCCTAAGGGGCTATAACTTTTGTTTATGCAAAATTCTTTATTCGATACTGTTAACTTAAATTTTTGAGTTTCTCACTTTGTAGCAGTCTAGAAATTTGAATTTCAAAATTATAATCATAGTAAACAAGATATGTATATATACAACAGAAATAAATGGAAGGAGTCAGTTATTTTTTTGAGTGAGATGAGGAAGACGATCAGAAGTAGAATATTTGATACTGAAGTGAATACAATAACCGATAATTTTTAAAAATTTGGAGTTTAATTAACGTTGTGTTAAAATTTTTAGTGATTTTATTGGTCAATTAGGCGTATTTTGTAAAAAAAAACATAAAATTTTATTAAATTGTATTGCAGTTTAAAATATAATTAAAAAAAAAAACAGTTTTATTCCATATATATCGACAATTATTTCAAAATATTAAAATAAAAAATACTGGTAAACATTGTTGATGGAAGCGAATCGAATATTGAGGCACATAATAATATAATTTTAGTTATTCTAGTCGTAAATGGATGAAGAAAGCAATGAACATTGATTTCGTAATTTCAACATTCTACCTCAAGTGGAAATGGTTTGAAAATTGAATGCGGGAGAGCGTTAGCTTGGTTTCATTCTAAACCAGAATATATTGTTTTTGCTCTTCACACTTGGTGGTGCATTTATAAAATCCTCGCAATGATCAACGGATAATATGAAACGTAATCAGATTATGAAATATTCGAGCGACGACATAAAAAGGAAATATTCATCTAAAACTAAATGTTACAATTGTGGCGCTAGTGGTCCAAATTGTCATCAAAAAATTGTTCGACGATTGAATAATGTTAAGTTGGATGACGAAACACAGTTAAACGAGAGAAATAAAACAATGAAACATTCTTGAGTTTATTTGACAAAAATTATTTGAATGCAGAGATACTAGATTACAACTATGATTTAATTAATCGGAAAGGGAACAGGATGAGCCACGTTGACTACTTAAACAGGAATGATAAGATTTTGGTTTTAGAGAAAAATACATTTGAGCTTTGTATTGCTCAGAGTATTGACCCAAATATTATTAAAATCAATCGTCAGTTAGAATTAGAAGATCATGCAAACATGGATTTTTAGACACTTCATAGGATTCATTTTCAGTAGTGTTATATGCCAAAATAACAAAACCAAATCAAGAAGCTGTTGTTAAGTAAAAGAAGCACAGAAAATGTCACGAATTATTGCGACACATTAGTCGCAACGAATGAAAAATGGCCTAATTTAAGTAAGTTGAAGAACTTGAAACCATTTTTTGATGATTTCAGTTTATTATAAAAGTTTATTATTGCAATGTAAAACATTCGTTGATATTGCCAGCTCAAGAGACAAATAAACAGAAACTATTTCACGAAATCATTGCAAGATGGCCACGCTAAGACACAAAATATAGGGCAAAATAATTAAGTCAGGTAATGGCTTCCAAATCCTAGAGCATTCGTTTTCCGCGAAGTTGGTTTTGATTATGTCTGTACCTTCATATGGATATTTAAAAGAGAAAGAGTACAAAAAACATATTAATGCGCTATGTGTGCATTTTTGTGTGTCTAGCGTCGAAAGCAAGCAGTCCCTCAATATAAATCATTTACAAGCACATTTTATTTTTTATTAAAGGTATTTAAAGTTGAAGACTTTATAGTAGTGCCACCTATTACACAATCCGACAAACTATATTTTCCATTATTTTTTTCACGTCGAGCTGCGTACTGGTGAGCGAAATTGTCTGCGAAAACTTTTTCTCGCTCTTAGCTAGCTTAATTATGTCAAATTAGAATGCGCAATTTATTTTAGCTTGAGCTGCGTACCGACCTTATTGCCAATCTTATCATCGGTTTTCAATAACGCATGCGCAGTTGATTTTATTATTAAATTTATATATAACATATCCGATGTAATATCTCAATGCGGCATCATCTATTTTAGTCCGATTATCTTCGTCACTTTCGTAATTTATACAAAATTGTTCAGTACAATCGGTTATAATCCGTTAATTACCGGTTATAGCAATAATATTAATAACATTACGGTACCGACTAAATCATCCAATATTTTAAAAACAAGTGCTGATGACAAAACTGTTGGTTTTAATATTTTTGGGAAAATATCCATATTATTTGATGTGGGTAATGCGGCTGCCACTTCCTTCTAAACACCTCTATAGCCGGTCGTGTTCTCATTTTCTCAAAATTATTTTGGTAGATGAGAGCCGAAGATAGCTTTGGACAAAGCTTTGTAGTGTTACTTTGCTCAATTTTAAATAATTTTTTTACTACTTCCCTACTAGCTTTTTTATCTGATGTGATCAGTGCCCCGATTTCGTTCGTTTTTTTGTAATTCTCATGCGTACGAATTGTTACCGGAACGTGTTAATATTGATATTTGTGTTTGAGGTATTGTACATGCGCACTGTATTTGCGCATGTTCTTTAAATTTGAAAAAATGTTATTGAATTTTTTTTTCGGTACATTATTTTTGAAAAATTCGTGCGCATCTAAAGTTTTAGTTGTGTTTTTAAATACACAAATAATTATGTTTACTATAAATTGTTAATCGTAATACTAATAATAATATAGCTTGCGTTTGTGTGAGTGTATATGCGCAGTATATTACTCATGCTGTTTACTTTTTTTTGTTGATGAATGATGGCACATCACAATGATGTTTTGAAACTTGATTTTGTGACTTGATATTTGATTTTGAAACTTAAAATTGTGAACACTTACCATTTTGAAACATAAATTTTATTCTCTGTTCGGTTTTCGATCAAAATATTATAGTTCTGTCTATAATATTTTGCTTTCAATAAAAATACAAAACGACATTTGATTTTTGATTTTGTATGTATAGCCATCTATCGTCACGTCGAAAGGTTGGGAAAATAATACTCATGTGTTTACCGATTTCAACCGCTGCGACATTTAGGCTTTATTGAAACAACATTTAGGCGTAATTTACATGAGAATTAAACTAACACATCAAAATAAAATTGAATCACACAATAATAAATGTGTATAATCAAAAACGTCTCTATATAGAAAGACCAACTCATTTTTTCGTACACTAATACTACTATATATTCGCCTCAATAAAGTAGTATTGGTACCAGAACAAATAACAAAGCAAAAATAACATAAAAAAACTAACTATATTAGTGTTAGTAAAACTATTTTTTGTTTTTGTTTTACGCTATATCTGTACACAACCAATACTACATCAAAGAGGCGCTTTGTCTCTTTAAATTTTTGAATAGTTGGTCTTTCTATAGAGATGTTTTTGGTATAATATACATTGTATACGTATACGAAATTTTCAATTCTCTTCCGTTAGAATGAATGATTAAACGAAAAAAATCGGAGTACAAGTTGGAATCAATCAAATTATTTTTAATGTATTTTATTAAATTGGGTAGATCATACATCATGAAACACTATTGTTCCCATTAACAATATGATATGTTTTGCAGTATTTCCTACAAGATCCCTATATAATTTCCTATTACCCAAACCCTGTCGCATATTGTGAATTTGAGTGTTAAACCAATTTTTTGAGCCAGCTTTATATTTTACAAAATGAGTGGTTCAAGTTTATTACCAATTACAAGTTTTTCGCTTGAGTAATAGGAAACTAGATATTTTTATTACGTGAAAATACCTCGCACCGTAAATACCAATACATAATTTGCTACTTTTGATGTTCGGCCAAGTGAAGTCAAATCTCTATGAATTTTTAGTTAGAATTTTTCAGTTATAAATTGGGATATATGAATTAAATTCGAGAGAATTTCTCATGTACCTGCATTTTGAGCAATTAAAATAGTAACATGTCACTGTAATTGCTCAAAATGCAGAGATATGAAAAACTGTCTCGAATTTAGTTAAACATATTAATATTTAATTTATTAAATTATTGTAAGTTTTTATTTTTTATTTTTTTTATTTTAAATAAATTGACTTTATTTATTTTATTTTATTACAATCTAGTCTCCTGGACTAATGAGCAATTTGTTTCTGACTTAATTTACTAAGATAATTATATCTATGACTCCAACCATTAGCGTTTCACAGTTTCTGGTAAGTTATTGTTTATACCACATCGTTATTGTGGATTTAAATCAGCAAGCCGCTGTTTGCATTAACAATTAAACCAGTTCAAAGGGTTTGGTTCTTTTCAATCTGCGTATAATATTAGTGTTGGTTAACAGCTGAATTGCCTCTATATTCACATGTTGCTCGAGTCTTTCCTCGTGTATCCTTGCATTTTTTTTAATTTCAATTGAAACGGGGTCCACTTTAAGGTCTCTATGTAGATCACTATTCCTGACGTACTATGTTGCATCGACGATGTTCCTTAGTACCCTGTTCTGAAACCTTTGAATGATATTGACGTTGCTGGGTTTTGTACAACTCCAGAGTTCAATACCATAAGTCCATATTTATTTCAGTATTTGCTTATAAAGTAGCAGCTTATTGTATGATGATAGAAAAGAGTGTCTGCCTATCAGCCAATGCATTTTTCTATATTTTAGTTTGAGTTCTTCATTTTTCTTTTTGACGTAGACCTTCCATCTAAGTTTAGCATCCAGGGTCATGCCTAGATACTTAGGTGTGTTCGCATACGGTATTATTTCTCGATTTATAGAAACAGGTATATCAACTCGTTTGTTGGTTAAATTTATGTGAACTGATTTAGTTTCATTTAGCTTAATTCGCCATCTTTTAGTCCATTTATATACTTCAGAGATAGCTGATTGTAATTTTTGTGTTGATTCTTCGTGGCTTTTTCCAACAGTTAGGATCGCAGTGTCATCAGCAAAAGTCGCCACTGTGTTGTTTTTTAATTTGGGTAGATCATGCATGTAGTGATCTACATAGAGACCTTAAAGTGGACCCGTTTCAATTGAAATTAAAAAAAATGCAAGGATACACGAGGAAAGACTCCAGCAACATGTGAATATTAATTTGGGTAGATCATGTGTATAGTAAATATAAAATCGGTCCTAATATACTGCCCTGCGGTACACCTGCTTTTATTTCTTTTAATTCAGAATAAGTTTCAGCAAATTTAATTCTAAAGAATCTATCTTTCAAGTATGATTCCAGTATTTTAGAGAATTACATTGGTAAGAGGTTTTTTAACTTAAGATTAAGTCTTTTATGCCAAACCTTGTCAAAAACTTGCGCCACGTCTAAAAATATTGTAGAGCAGACATTTTTCTCTTCAAGTGCTTTATCAATTACATAGATTACTCTGCGTACTTGTTGTATTGTTGAGTGTTGACGACGAAACCCGAACTGGTGATTTGGGATTAAGTTATTCCTTTCGATTATCAGATTAAACCTTTTAATCAGTATTTTCTCAAAGAGTTTAGACATAACTGGCAATAACGAAATTGGTCTATAAGATGAAGTTTCGTATGGTGGTTTTTCAGGTTTTGATATCATTATTACTTCTGTAATTTTCCACAAACTAGGCACAAATTTGATTCTAAATGCTTCATTGATAAGATAAGTAAGACTAACTAGGGCCTTCCTTGGTAGTTCTTTTAAAATTTCTGTAGTAATAAGATCATAACCAGAATTTTATCTCATGCATGACTTCTTTTGGTGAAGTCAATAGAATTTCTTCACTTTCTTTTTCAGATTCCACCATTATTATTTGAGATTCTAAAGTTTGATCATCATGTGGTTGGAATATTTTTTCGAGGTGCTCCGCAAAACATTGAGCTTTATCTTCGTTATTTCGAGCCCATTTTTCCCCCCTCTATTCTTATTGGAGGGTTCTGCATTGTTGGTCTTTTAATTTTTTTGGTTGCTTTCCAAAGTGAATAATCAGTCCTGCTATCATTAGTTAGTTAAATTATTGTAAGTGTGTACAATTTTAAAAAAAATTAGGCTAGTAAAGCTAAAATAAACGATAAGTGTACGATGGAACAAGTTATATGCGGTTGTTTTATACATATATATCGCTAATTCGACTGGTTTGACTGAATCTACAAGATGTTGTTCTAAATGATTTCACATTAAGAAAGACAAATTCTAACTTTATATTAAAAAGTATCAAGGACAGAGCATCTTCATTCCGTTCACCAGATCTAATTGCAAAAATTCTTAATAACTTGTTTATATAGCTTCGATTGACCATTGTGACTGCATTACTGTAATTTTACCAAATGCACATGTTCGTCGGTACCTGATGGTATTCATTATGTTCATCAAGAGATGTTTCGTAATGTTTAGAAAGCATCATCCAAAGCGGAAAACCTTGATCAGTAATTTTCTTATTCAGACAAAATAATTAACAACGCAACATAATTACAACAACACTGATTAAAGTATATAAAATTCGTATTAGGTGATTTGCATATATGTGGTTTAGTGTTTATAATTAAAATAATGTTGATTATCAGAAGTCTACAGTTCAATGTAATCAACTGTATGGGTTATACAATTATGTTCAGCATATATCATGTTTCTATAGTCGATATACGTGAGTTAATGTGATATGGTTCAAAACGATTAATTAACTAATTGATAATTAAATTTAATTTAATGGTTACACATTTTTTAACCAAAACAAAATTTTATTTTTGTATTTAATTATTATTGTATTTAGACAACGTATAATAAAAAAGTAATTTGGTAAAATAAACAATTCTAGAACAAAAATAATCAATTTTTGAAACGAATTGTGTGAGCGCATATGGTAATTATACTCGTATATAAAAAATATATATTTATAAATTAGTTCCACGGCGACATACGATTCTCTTACGTTTTTTAAAAGTATTTGGAAATTTAAATATTATTTTATGAATCAGTTCAAGAAAGATCAATCTTTGCCAAATTTAAACAATTCAAAAATAAAGTTTTCGATATGATGATTTTATCATCATCAAATGATGTAATGAATTTTGGATTATATTGATATTTGAAGGTTTACAAATTTGGTCCAAAAATACCACTCTTGCATTTGATCGAAAATCGCTTTGCTTTGGAACTTTTTGTTTGGGTAATAATATTAAAGTTGCCTCTAATTAAAACAAGTGTATTTCCAAGTGTTTTGAGGAACGTAATGTACTCTTCTTGTTTGAGGTTGTATCTAGGTGGGCAGTATATTGCAGAGATGCTACAATTTTTTGTTTTACTTAGTCTGTGTCCGAAACGAAATAAAAAAACTCGAAAAAACTTAAAAAGTTAAAATTTTAACTTTTTATTCACAACAAAATTTTTAATTGGTCGCGGTGCAGTTAAATCTTCGAGCATCAAACCACGAAACTTCATGTCGAGACTCACTTTGACATGAAGCAAATTGCAACATCGCAAGAAACCGACACGGAACTTCAAGATATACTTTCCGGTTCCACAAAACGATCTAATTCCACTTGGAAATTAGAACGCATTAAATTAGCTGACTTAGCGATTTACTGCGAAATTTCAACGGGCAACAACCGCCCGTATATCGCAGAACCACTGCGACGAAACATATTTAATGCACTGCATAATATATCGCATCCAAGCATCCGAGCCATTCGGAAGCTAATATTTACTAGATATTTCTGGCCCAGTATGAATAAGGACGTGGCCCACTGGGCACAATTCTGTTTGTCCTGCCAAAGATGCAAAGTCACAAGACACACTAAATCCCAACATGGGCATTTCAGCGTTCCACCGGGACGTTTTGAACATATCCATTTAGATATAGTGGGACCACTTAAACCTTTTAATGGATACACATATCCACTCACCTGTGTTGATCGTTTCACACGATGGCCAGAAGCGTACTGCATACGAGACATCTCTACAGTTACGATTGCCCGAACATTTGTCGAGAATTACATCTCCAGATTCGGAGTACCGGTTAACACCACAACCGATCAAGGTACACAGTTTGAATTCAAATTGTTTGGTGAGCTAACTAAGCTTCTTGGTTCCAACCGGATCCGAACCACCTCGTACCATCCTCAATCAAACGGTATGGTTGAGCGTTTTCACCGCCAGCTGAAAACATCACTAAAATCCCGATGTAACACTGTTCATTGGAGCTCCGAAATACCTTTAGTACTACTAGGTATCCGAGCTACAGTAAAGGAGGATCTCAAATGTTCCCCAGCTGAGCTTGTCTACGGACAAACACTGAAGCTGACTGGTGAATTCTTTGTAGATAACCCTCTTTTACCTCTCAGTGCAACTGACACTATGATCGATCAACTACGATCATGTATGAGCAACCTAGAGCCCAAAAACACTCGTGTTTCCAAACAAACGGACATACATTTCCCGAAATCATTAGACACTAGTGATTTCGTGTTTGTAAGAGTGCATAAAGTGCGCACTGGTCTGGCACCGACATACGACGGCACATACAGAGTTATTCGACGCTTACGAAAACATTTCGTACTTGACGTCAAGAATAAACATCAATCTATCAGCATTGATAGATTAAAACCGGCATTCGGAATTCTTTCTTTTGCTGAGAAACTTTCTCCAACAAAAAAACTACGAACAGTCCGCATACGAGTGTGAAACTTTCACATGTAGAGCAACTTCCTAAAAAAAGACACTGTCAGTAAAGGAAATAGGAGCAACACAATTGCTCTAGAACAATACAAACCTCGGTTATAACTATCTCTAGTTCCCGTGTGCCACCACGGTCGAGATAAGCTTTATCTCCCATGGGCCGCTAAAGCCATCGTCTGAGTAACATGCATAATTACAAATCAAATAACATGGTAACATATCAAGTACCAAAACTATTATATATATTTGGTCAATTGCAGAGGTCGAAAACTGCAGCAACAGCGATTATGGACATCGACGACGATGCGTTACTAACGCTAGCAGAAATAATGCAAAAAGATTTACTGGCTAGCAGTGACTTAACCAACACGGCAAAACCACAACTACCACCACAGGTGGAGAAGGTTGCTCAAGCACTAGCACCACATCGTTGTGGGCCCATTGGGCATGACCATTAAAAGACGGGCACGAGTTTCAACAGAAACTCAAACAGAAATAGCTCCAGTCAACCGTCCAAGAAGGGCGGTGGCAACCCAAACGTTGGGATCACGTACACTAAACACTGGTCCTCCACGGACGACCGAACAACGTTTGGCTCGTATTGAGTGTATTCTGGCTCACACGCTGTCATTACCACGGGTATATCGACAAGCTGTGAAACGTCCCACAACTATTTCAGCGACAAGAACTGTCACGCGCAGATCGCATCGTCGTCAGAAAAATAGGGTAACAATTGTGCAGTTACACAGGCCCGAGGCACCGGTCACGGTAAAACAAATACCAGCACAACCAATATGTTTTTACCACACCAGACACGGCGCGGCAGCTCAATACTGTGCACCACCGTGCACATTCCAACAAGAAAAAGCACTGTCGGTAATGGAAAATGAGAGCAACACTGTTGCTCTATCAGCTTAACAAGACAACACTGTTGTTTACGCAAGAACGGTTGCAACTAGCCTTAGTTCCCGTCACCACGGTCGAGATACTATAAACTTTGGAAACTATAAACTTTGTCTAAGCAGCTTCCACCACAGGGGAATGCTTACTCTGGGCGAAGTCATGTAGCGGGTGAGTATATAAAATACTCATCCGTACATATTATTGTACACAAACACAACACAGATTATTTGTAAATATATAATCAACTTGATTATATATTTACATCATTATAATAAAATACGACTGTCAAATTTAGTCGTCTATTTACATAACGTTGACAGTCAAGCAATTTCGGAATTGGATAGTAATTGCTGAGTACCACCAGTTCAAGATGGGCACCGATAGATGGTGCGATTGCGAGAAATAAAATATTTCGAAGACAACAAAGAACGCTAGATGGGGGCGATATAAAATTTGTGAAGAAGTAAAATAAATAATTTGGACTCGGTCATTCCATTTTGAACCAGCGAGGAAATTACATCGTTCGACCATCATCATCAACAACATCATCATCATAAACAACAACAACAACAATATAATTAAAATTCTTAATTATATTGTTACATCGCATATTGTAAGTTAATAAATACAGTGCGTACAAATAAAATAAATTAAGGGTATATAATTGTTGTATTACATACAACAATTATATTTGTAAATAGTGAGTTTTATTTTCCTATCCCAACTTGGGATAACCTACGGAAACATAGATTGCTATACTATCCATTGACGTTTTGAGCATCATATAATCATAGATAAAAAATTTAGTAGCCATTTATTTTATCTATTTTTATTTCTAACACAGTTAAAATATTTAACTTTTTATCCGATTTGCACACGGCCTTAGCTGCACTTTAATTGTTGAGACTTGCAACAATTTTGAAAAATGTTCAATTTTTCAATTTTCAGTTCTTCATTGTTTTGGATATTATCTTTAACAAAAACGGCTAACCCTCCTTTAGCTTTATCCTCAGAAGTGCCAGTTATATCCCGAATATCAATAACAGATGCCGATGGATATTTTCCACAGCCGAAGAATAGAACTCAGTTACGACAGTTTGTAGGATTGGCGCGATTATTTTGAAAATTCATAGAAAACTTTATTACTGTTGTAAAACTTTGGAAGCGGTACCGTTTATATGGCTGAACGAGCAAGCAAATGATTGCAAATATATAAAAATTAAATAAGGGAATTTAGTGGGAAAAGTGGTTACCGATGCTTGACCGAAAGGGTTCGGCGAAATTTTGTTGCACGTTAATGAATATTTAAAAAGACGAAATGAGTCGGAAGAACTGATGCATCTGGGCTAGATTCGGTTTAGGTATTGCAAAATAACTGAAAGTGAACCCAAGTGAGTTATTGTTATGCTACTTTTAAATAAGGAGCCTAGGAAAATATTTGTGACGTTAAAATGATCACACCAGATTGCAAAATAACGACAGATAAACCACAATTATTTGGTGGATAAAGCTCAACTTGAACGTATAATGATAAAGGCTCAACTTGAACGTATAATGATTAAGTTGAGAATCGTCAAAATCACGACGATATGGCATATGTGAAGTTAAAAAGACATTAAAGATATTCCAGGGAAATTTTTTGATTTGAAAGCAATATCGAAACATAAATAAAAAAAAGAAGAATTACATCCGATCGATAAGATACCATAATCCTATTCCTTACCGATATGCACCGCTCATCTTGGACAAATCTCAAAAAGTTGGAAAGGAAACCTTTACATTAAGGCAAACAAAATTATTTCCGTTGTACCAGTAGTAAATATGATAAATGATTGGACGGTACATTTTAGTGCACCCAGAACTATCAACGACTGAGGAACGGTTTACGTGTGTAAGCTTTTCCAAAGCTACTGGGAAAACAATGATTTAAGGCATTTGCTAAACGCAACCACAACGCCGACAGTGAATGGCTAATGTTAAAGATATACCCGTGCAGTACTATCAATAGGGTTTCAAAATTATACGACTGCAATGGTCATTAAACAACAAACCAAACACCGGAAACTAAGGAACTGTAACGAGAGTAGATTTCTAATGAAAGTTTATATTTATGAAACGGTTTTAACGCCACTTAACATAGTCAAAAATTGATTGAGTTTTGTAAATATTCAGAAATTAAATTGAAAAAAATTCTACGGAAGTTCGGCACGTATCGACAAGATGGTTGTCTTTATTGCCTACTATAAATAAAACTATAATGATTTGGTCAGCTTTATTAACATATTTCATTAGTGAAGATGCTATAATAGATCAGTCATGTTTTGGACTTATAAAATGGTAAAGTGCTTTTGTCGCATAATCTGACAGTTTATTCCGATTCTAATATACGAACATTTTTAAATGTTTTCCCGCTGTGTCTAATATTGTTTATTTTATTTCATATTTGATTAGCACCTCAAACGCGAGATAAGTTTTGGATTAATTTATAATATTATATGTTTATAGTTATATAATATTTATATGTATTTGTTGATTTTTTTGCTACTCATATTCATGCAGATTATATTCTATAGTTCCTAATAATTTCGAGACAGTTGCTTATTTGCAAAATAATTTCGATAGAAAAAATACATTTGAAATAATAAAAACAAAACCTCCTCTGGCATTTTCCAATGGTGGCAAGCCTAATCGTAACTTACTCGGGGCCCTAACAATACTATATAAACTCTCGCAGTGGTTTAAATAATCTACTATTTGACCAACATTTCGATAAAAAATCATAACAGTCCTCGTAACACTAGGACACTTGAAATAAAGTTTCAAAATTAACACCAAAGAGTAAATTATTTAGTAGAATATGTCGCATGTTATGCTCTTTCTAACCAATGCATTTCATGCATTTCAGTTCCATTCATATTTTACAAGTTAAGTGTTATTACGGGTGCCAAGAAAGCCAATTGCTAATAGGAGCCATAACAAATATTTCAAAATACCTTTACAGTTTCTGCATCATTACTTTCCAGATGCAGAATTTTTGTATGTTCACCAAAAAGGCAGTGTTCTGTTAGTGCTCTTTTGACAATAGAGAAACTGCTCTTAACGACCTAATGGCCACTTCTCGGTCGTGGATATTACATTATGTCTCAACCAAGTCAAAACATTCTTAATCGCTATCACTTCAGTTTTGTTCGCACTGGAAGAGTCAGGTAAACGACCAGATATATTCATATTCAATGTATCACAGAACGTTCCGATTCCTATTTTATTGTACGTGTTGTTCTCAGCACCTCGATTATGATCATGCAGGCCATTCTTTGCACGTTCTTTTTCCTATTTTTTGTACCTTGTCCAGTGCAAACCGCCAAACGGCCACTCTGTACATATAAGGAGTCTTACTATTGCACTACTGTGGCTAGAGCCAGTGTGTAACCTCTAGTTTTAAACACCATCTATTAGCAATGACGTTTCTGCATGAGTACATCTATAAAGTAGCTTTATTTACTCTTTCTATGATGTTAGGCTTCCGGTAAAGCTTATTGTTTAAGATTTCGCTATGGTAGGGTAACTACCAACATTGCATAATTTTAGCGAAGAGTATATTAGTTCTGTTTTTGATGTATTAATTCTTAGTCTACATTTGCTGGCCTTCTTTTTAATAATTTGCAGTGCATTTTGCATTATTCCTTAACTGTCAGTAGATGTTTACTAGATCATCGTCATGCCATCAGCATTCGCGAGCACTCCTTTAATCTTCTTCTCTCCAGTTCCAAAAGTAATGCATTGATCGCCATGTTTCGCAGAAAAAGGACAAGATACCTTCTTGCAGGGTTTTCCTAGCCACCAACCTACTTATAGTGAACTCTTTCAGTTCAAAATTTTCAAGCATATGGCTTGTTAACTTGCTTACTGAATACTTCATCTTCATAAATGATAGTCCTTCTATGATATCATCCATTGTATTATTATGAAGGGTGCCCTTGGTATCGAATTATTGTATTATTATTCTTGTGAATAAATTGAGCTCTTAAACGCATGGACCAGGGTATGCAGAGCTGTGTCCATAGTTCTCTTTGTAAAGATCACCTTAGCCATGAGAAAATAATCTCCGAGTTTTCATGGATTTCTGCTGGAATAATCTGATTCGGGCATTTTGTTCCCTACAGAATTCGTTTTTACTTCCGATATATGGTGTGCATAGTGAATGTCAGTCTCTACGTTCCGAAATCCGTCAAGACGAAGATTTGTGGGAAACAGGTTATAATGAGAAGTGTCAAAAATTAGGTTTAATTAAATGACTTATAATATATTATAGAATTGGGAGGAATCTTCCTAAGGTGAAAAATCTCTGGAATGTCATCCATTTTCTCACAAAAGAGACTATACAAGTTCTTCTAGACTATTCTGAATTCTCCATTGTACAGTCTCAGGACCTTCGTATCCAAGTCCCAGTATTATGACTCCTTAGTTCTTTAAGTTGTAATAATGTTTCACTTAATGCTTTGCTATAAGTTACTAAATCTTTGGACCACCAAGCTATTTTTTACAGCCCTATAAGCTTAATCAAGGAGCACGACAAATGTTATATAAAGGTGGTCAAGAAAGTATTACTCCTTTACCACCTTCCACTCCGTAAACATATGAAGCATATATCTGTTAGAAGTGAAGAACTTCCTTCTGTTTCTTAAGATAAATGTGGGTTCTCGCCCAATATTAAAAATACAGAGATTCGTTTTTAGTAAGTACCTACACAATTATGACTGACCTTTTTTGTTCATCAAGTTTGCTTGTTTCGGTCAACCAAGAGTCGGCTTATGTTTGTTTTATTTTAAATTGGTGTTGACCCGCAGTGTTGTTCAGCAAGTTGCTTCAACCTGACATCTGGATGCCAACCGGAATTTTATTATAAAAGTTAGTCAACGGTTCATCGCCCTAAAAGCTAATGCCACTTTTAACGCATTGATCAAATTTCCATCAGTCATAACTTTATCATCCGTGAATCTACCAATTTCCTTTTCATCCGTGAGTAATCCCGTATTATTACCATAATGGATCCAGTATTCGTGGTAAAGCCAAAACTTTTCGGATCGGCGTTATTGTATAATTGTTGAGACGTGGCTCATTTTAAGAATCAATTCGTTAGAATATTTTCCTTCTGATTACATGGTATACTGAAAGGACAGATATGACTGATCTCAAGTGTAGGGGTGTATTGAAAGCTGTAAGGAACGGTACCCCAACGAATTTATTGCTCGCCATCCTAATATCAGTTTATTCACCGTATACGAATATTTTTCGAATTTCTATAATCCGTTCCTATGTGCGGCAAGTTGACCTCCCACGTGCCCGCGAGAGTTGTTAGGCTCACTAATTTTATATGGTTTGCTTCACGGTTGCGTTATTATCTTACGCAGAGAAGTCGTTATTATCTTACGCAGATGCTAAGATTCTTTGAGCAGTTCTCAATTTTAGTATAAGTATAACCATAGCCTTCTATATAACAGAGCCGCGATCAGACAAATTTTTAACTGAGCTTAATATAAGGGTCATATATTTTACGATATTCCATAAGAACACATGTTAAATAAGGTTTTTTGATTCGCATTATCGGACTGAAAGTCATTCATAACCTCAATTTTTTTTATTTCTATATTTAACCTAAACCTTTAAATATATCATATATAAATCTCAGTCAATTATATTCAGTAATTATATCAATATTTTTAAATTAAAATGGCATGGATTTCATTTATTTAATAAATTTTTACGCATGTGTATGTGAAATTTTCGTAGAATATAGTAATAAATGCAATAGAAAACCAAATAATGAAATACCGTTGACGTTTGATATTACAACGATACACAAAGAGTTTGTTTTTGTAATTTTTGTTTTTTTATATTTTCATGTTTTGCGCGTCACGGACTATGGTTGTGTTTGTAAATAAAAATTTTTTTATGACCCTTATATTAAAACAGTAATTAAAGATATACAAAACGGATTTTATTGATTAATCATTATCTATTACTTTAAATTCCAGTGTATTTAAAATTAAGTTTTACGGTCATTTTCATATTGGTAATACGTTTTAAAGAGAACACTTTTTTTCATACGATTTGTATGAAAAGTAGAGCTTTGATTCGCCTTTCTACCACCTCTATTTTATGTTCGAGTTTGATTTTTGCGGCTTTGTATATATAGGAGGCTTTGGTATAACTAATAATAATTCAAAAAAAGAAACTTTTAATTGAATAACATTTTCGGGTAGTTGTTTATTTTTTAGGCTCGATCCTTAGTTCTAAATTTGGCCGCTTTTGTGCATAGTGGCACTGTATTCGCAATGTGTCAAAGCTTAGCAAAAAAACCTACCGTACACATCTGTTCCAAAACCAACTAGCGTTTGGTCGCCAAACTAAAAAAGCTCTCCACATCCCTTTCAAATCGTCACCATTTTCAAATCATCAGCAAGAGTGATGCTTTTAGCGCACTCCAAACACTTCATTCCATCAGTCACAAATATGATGAACAGTGGATATGACTACCTTGAAGAATACCAAACATCGTACGAAAGCAACCAAAAAATAACCGTGAATCTTGACAAATTGGATCCTTGTGACACTATGGCTCTCAAAAGTTCAGCGGAACACAATTTTTGATTCCAGTATTTAGAAATACGTTTATAGATAAACCGAAATCGTTCAGATTGCAGTCTTGCTGAAGAAGGTTTCAATCTGAATGTTGAAGAATTTCGTTCAGAGAACGAAATTAGGCTTCACTGTTACTGAAATAACAATTATTAATTAATGGTATATTGTCACTAGTTTAATAAGAAAATATGTATCATCAAGATCGATCAATGCCTTATTAGCTAAAATTTTGGAGAACAGCAGCTCATTCGACAATATCAAATCTACATACATGATCAATAAAATCAATAAGCATATTATATAGGTTAATGATTGAGCTGTAAAAAATCGTATTCTCAACGAAAATCAAAATGTCTTCACCTTTCAAACTTGTGTCATAAATACCAGGGCTGGCATTCCCTGACGCGCAGTAGCCGGGCCTTAGTAGCCCACACGACGCTGGTGAAAATTTGAAGAATAATGAGGACGACTATAATGGTTGCCAAAATTGTTTCAAATATCTATCGCACTTCTCTGTAGGTTAAACTTATTGGTTCTTTGCTTATTACAAATTTATTGGTTTTATCATTGCAGGACGAAGGAAACTCCTCAGATCCATATATTTTAATTGTTTACGTAGACTCATATTGTGTTTAGTGTTAAACGAAGGGCATACCTCTTGCTCGAATTAAAACATAAGTAAAGTTGCATTATCTTCGAGAGAAAGGGACGTAAACGCTATATTACCTAAATTGTCATGCTGCAAAACGAGTTATCATTGAGTCCACAAATAAGGCAAGAACGTAATATTCACGAGGAACTATCACCTTTATCCAACTTTTAACTGATGTAAAACTAAGGCTGCGATATTTTATACATATGCAAAGAAAAGAAATGTAGCAAATGCCACAAAATACATCAATTAAGGATCAAAAAGACCAACTATATAGCAACATCTAATCCCAAGGTCGAACACATCCTTCGGATTGCCAAGTGATTCGGTGAAGAGCCAGCTAAATTAACCACATCAATTATTAATGTAATTAATTTAAAAAGATCAGTTGTTCCGTGTCGAGCTGTATTAGACAGCGATGTCACAACTAATTTTGTGGAGGAGTGGTTGATATAAATCCAGAATCTTTCCAAGCAAAAGTTTCATGTTACACTTTTTGCAGAATTGGTCCTATTTCAACAACCTTTTATGGACAACTTGTTTTCTAACAATATCTTTACATCAAGCAGTATAGGATTGCATCTGTCGTATAGGATTGTAGCTTGGGGCCGGGCTTAAATGAAAATTTGCCAATCTTACAAGAAACAAAACTAGGCTGGATTATTTGTGCGGCCCTTTAAATTCAACAGTTCAATTGTTGCCGTTTTAACGGCTTGTATTAAACAAATGTACTGCCAAGTTTGCCTTTAACTCCCCGACAGCAACTATCAGTTAATATTGTGGACTGATAATAAAAATCAACCGATCTAAATTTTTCGTTTATGCACTGTAACTTTTATTACTGCAACTGGGTCGTACGAATCGATTGCGAGTTTGAAGAAATGTGGTTTCTTTCATCTTGAGCAAATTTTATTCGAAAGCTGGTTCCATTTTGTCACCAACTAAAAAAATTCTCATTATGGGGCTATCAAAATTTTGATATATTTTGGGCAGTTAAAAAACTTCCAAAACTTTCACAGACTCATGATAGTTAGCCTATTAAAATTACGAAATATTTAGGAAAATTTAAAATTCCAAAAATTTTTACAAACTCCTGAAAGTATAATATAAATTAAAAATGGTTTGTACCCACAAAAGGATTGAGCTGACGAGCAAAGGCAAAAAGAATGCAAAATTTTTTTACGAATTATTCAACAATCTTCCTTCACAAAATAATATAACCTCCTCTGCAAAGCGATCGTGTAGTATCGATCAACAGTCATTTAAAATCGCTTGCTCCATTTATAGATGAATTTGGTATTATCAGTGACAATGTTTGGACAGTGTCAAACATTAAATTCTTTTTACCAAAGAGAGATCATATAAACATAAAGTTACAAATTTGTCTTAAATTGTCAAATAGTTCCTTCATAATTTTGAAGGATTTTGCTGGTCCATAATTTTAAGCGTTTCAGCAAAGTTTTTATAGTCCAGAGTTTACGGAAGGAAATTTGTTCTCATTTTTGTTGCTGTCATTTACTGCTATCATTTTATTCGATGTGTTGCCCATTTTTGAGCAATTAATTTTTTTTTGGAAAAAATAATGTTTTTTGGTAATCCCGGTTTTCACTTAGACCTGTAAATTATTTTAGGTAATCGGACAACCTTCAGATGCGTTTGTTAGGTTTCACCAAAAATAATATGAATCCAGTCTTACAAAAAGTTCGAAATAGATCTATACTGTTTTTGATTGTTGACATTTCATAAAAAAAGTCAATTTGAGTCGCTTAAATATTCATGTTACGTAGATAAAGTATATTATATTCATAAAGTTTTCGATTACACCTGGCGCTTATTTACCCATCTACATCAATTCTATAATGACATATATGTGTGTGTAGGTATTCCCTATAGATTTAAAATAAATTAAAATTAATTAAAATTGTAAAATAGAAACGTAATTAGACTAAAAAAAATAAATTTAATTTTTCAATTTTTACCTCAACCGTAAAGTGATAAATTTAACAAATTTTCAATTTACTTTCCAAATATGTACAACCGAAAATAGTTGTTGTACTAATGAATTAAAATTCTGGATAAAAGGATTTGCATCATCTATAAATAGTAGACTAACAAAACAGAATCGGTTTAATATATGATAATGGGTTAAAATTGAGGTTTACTTAGTATATTATATGGCATAGTGTTTGCACATTACATAACTAAAATATGGAAGATAAAACTTATAACTGATGGTGGATACAAAAATTAATAAATTAAAAGGTTTTTCGAGATAAAAGTGAATTTATTATAAGACTATTAAAAGTTTTATTTCAGCAGGAAGAAAAATATTACCTTCTGGTTACTGCTACTACATCAAAAGGTACAAACAAAGTTGATTTCAAATGATATGAACGTTTCAAAAGATTAACAAGACCAAAGCGAGATTTATTTTTAGTTTCATTGAAGAGAGTTAACATAATAAATTACTATAAAGCATAATTTCCCTAGCTATTGTTTTGCTTTGCTTTAAAACAAAATTACCAAATACCCAAATGACTAAACTTAAATCGACTAAACTTAAATTATTTTCTTAGTTCTACCGTAATATTAACAGATGGCAGTATAATTTAGAAAAATCAAGCGGCCTGTAAGTGAAGTGATTGACAGTTTTACATTGATAATAAATTCAAGAAAATGGTAATAATAAATCATTACACATTTGAGTTGTCCATAAAATCACTCATTAATATTTCATAGAGAAGAGTAAACTGTCGTGAATTTGTAGCGACCACTAATTGTAAATACAAATTTTTGGTCACACATGGAATAACAATTTCATGCAACGTCATCTGCAAACGGACACAAGCAACAGTTGTGTCTAGACTACTATACAGTCTCGCGATCGTACCCCCCAATGTACCATAGTTGAACGACGATAAGGTAATATATCGTCACCACGATGATAACGTATAATACGTTACTAACGAATGTAACATCCGACCGACAAAGAGACGAATAGACGACTACGAAAAACATGAAGTGGTATAGGTGGAAAAACAAATTAACGCGGTAATCTCGTTAGCAGAATTGTTTTGGATGTCATCAAGAGGTGATGACTAAAATTTAAATATATTAAATTTGGAATCTTAAAAAAACAATTGTAAAGTTAATTGTATTTAATAAAATTTATAATTAAATTGTGGAATTAAGTTAATACATCTATTATTCGAAATTAAATAGCCTAAGGGGCTATAAATTCATTCCTTCTGAATAATAGAACTATTATAAAACGCCATTTAAGAATTACATTAGAATCCTATAATGAAATTGTTTGTATTCACACCGCAATGGATTGTCACCTAAATTTAAAATGCCAGTTTTTTTATTTTGGCTGGCCGATGAAGCTAGCTGTTGGGTGACAGGAGTTATTTATTCTCGTGTACAAACTCTTATCACAAAACTATCTCAAATTTATTTTAAGCAAAAATTTAATGCTTCAATTACAAATTATGAATAAATTTTGCTTTGAAAAACAAAACAAAAAAATCAACGCTTGCTTATTCTTATAACACTAGACTTTTACGTGACAGTGCTGCCTCTTACGGAAAAATAATGAATCTTTTTTATAATAGTCGATTTAGAATGTAACAGTCTAAGTGCAGACTGAACATAAGAATTCAGGAAATCAACCTTTTCGTGTCCAACATATAGACATAACAAATGATTTACACTAGTCAGATATATCAAATATACGAATTATATATTTGCCGACCAAAGGCCCAACAATAAATAAATTAAAAACTTAAAAAAAATTTTAAAAACTTGACGAAACTAATTTCTTTTGACATTCCAACCACAAATGAATTAGGAATCTTAATTTTCGTGCATCTTTTTGTGAATCTTGTTGAGAAATTAAATTTGAAATTATTATAGTATTTTGTTATTAGATTAGGTTATTTGATAAATTAGTTTAAATAAGTATAGTAAATTACTAAATATTTTAATAACGTTAGTTTACAGTTTTATAGTTTATATTTTTATATAGTTAACACATTAAATTTAATATTAGGTTATCATTTTTATGGGTAGGTTTCTTTGATTAGATTAGTATAATAGGTGCTTAGAGATATAAACAGAATTGAATTACGAAATCCAGTTGAATCAACTAAAAAACATGCTTCAACTACTTTCATGTTTTAAAAAATTAAAAGATCTGAAAGAAATGAAAGAAAATAAAATAGTAAGAGGCCTTGTTGTGTGCGTCGGATCAACAGATCTAGGAACGAACATGGCTATTTCAGAGTAACCTTCCTAAAAATGAAGGAGGTTGATCCGGGCCAATTCTTCATACATACAGTTTTACAATTATAAAAAATACTTAAGCATAGTATTAATGGCTACCTGTGATGCTCGGTACACCTTCACCAATATTGACGTAGGTGCATATGGATCACAAAGTGATGGAGGTAATGTATATTTTATTTATAAAAAATGTTAAATAATCATAAAATAAATAATAATTGTATTTTTAGGCATCTTCAATATCAGTGAACTCGGAAAATAAATTAGCAATAATTTATTAAAAGTTCCACCTGCTAAAGTTTTGCCCAGCACTACCACAAGACTAAATAATTTTTTTGTGGCTCATGCAGCTTTTACTTTAAGTAAAAGATTGATGAAAATGATTTATCTATAGTGAAAAGGAGTTATTCAATAAAAGATTATCTCGAGCACGTCGAGTAATCGATAACGCATTCGGTATCCTTTTAAGCAGATTTCGAATTTTATTAACCACGCTACATAAGTTTCCGGGTAATGCTGAAACTTCATAGTTTTTTATGACTCAGTAAGGATATTGCTGACAACTACTTTCCTACTAATTATGTAGATTGGGAGGATTCGTCGTATAAAATTCACGAAGACTAGCATTGGAAATGCGCGATAAGTTATGTGCCTTTTTAAATAATGAAGACTGATTGCCCTAGATGTCATAAAATTATACAAATTTACATAAAATACACAAATATTATATAAAAATTAAATAAAGCATTTATTATTTAAAATTAAAAATTCACAGCAATTCAGTCTATTTGTAAAATAATTCAGATCATAATAAAAAATCATAAAAGATCATAGTAAAAAAATTCATATAGTTAAATAATAATTAACAACATAACAAAAATTCAATAAAAATCAAAGTTCAGTAAACTTCAGGATCTTAGTAATAACTATTTAATGGAGCTCTTGTAGCCGATCTCGTTGTAAGTCCACAACAAAGTTCGTTATTTGGGCTATGGCGTAGTCTTGGTCAAAACCAGACAGTGGTTCCACCATCATTACGATTGATTTTAAAAATGTCTCATTTATTAATTGTCTTCCAGACATGGCTGGTTGAGACGGGACCGTACTGTTTAAGAGCGTTGTGGATTCGATTGCCATTTTGATGGACACACACGCCTCTTCAAAAGCAGTACAATTCTCACGTTTCGTTTTTTTAGCGGAACTATTTGTCGAACAAACCGAGATATCTGTATCGATATATTCAATACCTTCATCGTTGCCACCAAATAAAATGGTCTCTTCGGGTTCCGGCAAGTCCTCGAATATCTTGTTCTTAAAATATCGTTTATAGAAAGAATAAAGAAAATATATAATTATAACACTATGAAACTTACTTTCTCGGCTGTACGAAATCCTTAAGGAAAAGCATACTTTCATAGTATTGCCAATCATCAAAAGACACGGCCCCGCTTCCTGATGAAATTTCTCTCTTTTTTATTTCTTTATTGAATCGTTCCCTTAGAACGATCCATTTTCGACTGCATTCCTCCACTATAAAAGTTTGAAAATTTAAATATTAATTATGTGCAATATAAGTGAATGGAGCCAACGGGATTGTAAGGATACTTACTTGGTAAGCCAGTTGACCGTGCAACCTCATTCCATGCATTTGTTTTCGCTACTTTGTTTTTAAAATTTTTGCAGCTTTTATCATAAATGCATTTATGATTTTTAACTTTCAATTAGTGAATCATAAATGTTTTCCATCTAAAAACAATTTAAGACATTTAAAATTAATTAATACAATACATTTTTTGTTATAGTATATCATATGTAATAAATTAACTATGTACAATAAAATTATTAAACTAGAAATGCTTGCGGTTAAACACTTGAAATAGTTGAATTTTATTTTGTACTGTACCACTTTTTTTCTAATTTTAATATTTTACATTCACATCCCTCATATATTTAAATTAATAAATATATAAGAACACCACATATTTTATAAATATTTATAACATTTACGGTTTCAAAATAATTTTATTACAAGCGTCAAAATCAAATAAAAACAGTGTCAAATCAAATTTTTTTGGTTATGTTTTCTTTATTTGACAGCGGTTCTTCTTTTTCCCCTTCACATTTTTCAATTTTTTTTAAGTTTGGACGAAAAATTTCGCACTCCTAATTTTTCTTAATTGACAGCTGAAATTGAACGAAGTTTCGTTAAATTTTGTAAGTTAATTTAATTTTTTCATGGTTGGCTACATTGAAATGCTATTTATCGCATGCCTAATTTTTTTTAAGTTCAGTTTGTAATTTTTTTTAATTTATTTATGGTTACTACTTTATGTATTTGCGTTTTACGTAAATTTAAAAAAAAACTGTTTTCCTTTGTCTTTTTCTTTTATTTATTTGTTTTAACTTTATTTTATTTAGATTAGATTAATTTTATGTATTTATTCTATGAGATATAACTTAACAACTAATTACAAAACAGAACCTTAAGTCAAACGATGACCCCCGATATAACTATGCATTAAAGTGCAATTATGCATTTTATGCAATTTGTCGTGTTATAGCCGTGTGCAATTTTTGCCTGATCATCAATTTAGTTGAGTAAAGTTTTTATGGTGCGCATTAAAAAGTAGATCCTATGTTTATAACGTGTAGAGGATCGTAACTGCAGAGTTTCGCCTTGATTAACGAGGCAACCCAAAAGCTTACTCAGAATGTTCGAAATGAAAATTAAGTCTTTTGCGGCTAACCGAGAATATAATAATAAATAAAAATATATAATAATATAATAATATAATAATATAATAATATAATAATATAATAATATAATAATATAATAATATAATAATATAATAATATAATAATATAATAATATAATAATATAATAATATAATAATATAATAATATAATAATATAATAATATAATAATATAATAATATAATAATATAATAATATAATAATATAATAATATAATAATATAATAATATAATAATATAATAATATAATAATATAATAATATAATAATATAATAATATAATAATATAATAATATAATAATATAATAATATAATAATATAATAATATAATAATATAATAATATAATAATATAATAATATAATAATATAATAATATAATAATATAATAATATAATAATATAATAATATAATAATATAATAATATAATAATATAATAATATAATAATATAATAATATAATAATATAATAATATAATAATATAATAATATAATAATATAATAATATAATAATATAATAATATAATAATATAATAATATAATAATATAATAATATAATAATATAATAATATAATAATATAATAATATAATAATATAATAATATAATAATATAATAATATAATAATATAATAATATAATAATATAATAATATAATAATATAATAATATAATAATATAATAATATAATAATATAATAATATAATAATATAATAATATAATAATATAATAATATAATAATATAATAATATAATAATATAATAATATAATAATATAATAATATAATAATATAATAATATAATAATATAATAATATAATAATATAATAATATAATAATATAATAATATAATAATATAATAATATAATAATATAATAATATAATAATATAATAATATAATAATATAATAATATAATAATATAATAATATAATAATATAATAATATAATAATATAATAATATAATAATATAATAATATAATAATATAATAATATAATAATATAATAATATAATAATATAATAATATAATAATATAATAATATAATAATATAATAATATAATAATATAATAATATAATAATATAATAATATAATAATATAATAATATAATAATATAATAATATAATAATATAATAATATAATAATATAATAATATAATAATATAATAATATAATAATATAATAATATAATAATATAATAATATAATAATATAATAATATAATAATATAATAATATAATAATATAATAATATAATAATATAATAATATAATAATATAATAATATAATAATATAATAATATAATAATATAATAATATAATAATATAATAATATAATAATATAATAATATAATAATATAATAATATAATAATATAATAATATAATAATATAATAATATAATAATATAATAATATAATAATATAATAATATAATAATATAATAATATAATAATATAATAATATAATAATATAATAATATAATAATATAATAATATAATAATATAATAATATAATAATATAATAATATAATAATATAATAATATAATAATATAATAATATAATAATATAATAATATAATAATATAATAATATAATAATATAATAATATAATAATATAATAATATAATAATATAATAATATAATAATATAATAATATAATAATATAATAATATAATAATATAATAATATAATAATATAATAATATAATAATATAATAATATAATAATATAATAATATAATAATATAATAATATAATAATATAATAATATAATAATATAATAATATAATAATATAATAATATAATAATATAATAATATAATAATATAATAATATAATAATATAATAATATAATAATATAATAATATAATAATATAATAATATAATAATATAATAATATAATAATATAATAATATAATAATATAATAATATAATAATATAATAATATAATAATATAATAATATAATAATATAATAATATAATAATATAATAATATAATAATATAATAATATAATAATATAATAATATAATAATATAATAATATAATAATATAATAATATAATAATATAATAATATAATAATATAATAATATAATAATATAATAATATAATAATATAATAATATAATAATATAATAATATAATAATATAATAATATAATAATATAATAATATAATAATATAATAATATAATAATATAATAATATAATAATATAATAATATAATAATATAATAATATAATAATATAATAATATAATAATATAATAATATAATAATATAATAATATAATAATATAATAATATAATAATATAATAATATAATAATATAATAATATAATAATATAATAATATAATAATATAATAATATAATAATATAATAATATAATAATATAATAATATAATAATATAATAATATAATAATATAATAATATAATAATATAATAATATAATAATATAATAATATAATAATATAATAATATAATAATATAATAATATAATAATATAATAATATAATAATATAATAATATAATAATATAATAATATAATAATATAATAATATAATAATATAATAATATAATAATATAATAATATAATAATATAATAATATAATAATATAATAATATAATAATATAATAATATAATAATATAATAATATAATAATATAATAATATAATAATATAATAATATAATAATATAATAATATAATAATATAATAATATAATAATATAATAATATAATAATATAATAATATAATAATATAATAATATAATAATATAATAATATAATAATATAATAATATAATAATATAATAATATAATAATATAATAATATAATAATATAATAATATAATAATATAATAATATAATAATATAATAATATAATAATATAATAATATAATAATATAATAATATAATAATATAATAATATAATAATATAATAATATAATAATATAATAATATAATAATATAATAATATAATAATATAATAATATAATAATATAATAATATAATAATATAATAATATAATAATATAATAATATAATAATATAATAATATAATAATATAATAATATAATAATATAATAATATAATAATATAATAATATAATAATATAATAATATAATAATATAATAATATAATAATATAATAATATAATAATATAATAATATAATAATATAATAATATAATAATATAATAATATAATAATATAATAATATAATAATATAATAATATAATAATATAATAATATAATAATATAATAATATAATAATATAATAATATAATAATATAATAATATAATAATATAATAATATAATAATATAATAATATAATAATATAATAATATAATAATATAATAATATAATAATATAATAATATAATAATATAATAATATAATAATATAATAATATAATAATATAATAATATAATAATATAATAATATAATAATATAATAATATAATAATATAATAATATAATAATATAATAATATAATAATATAATAATATAATAATATAATAATATAATAATATAATAATATAATAATATAATAATATAATAATATAATAATATAATAATATAATAATATAATAATATAATAATATAATAATATAATAATATAATAATATAATAATATAATAATATAATAATATAATAATATAATAATATAATAATATAATAATATAATAATATAATAATAATAATATAATAATATAATAATATAATAATATAATAATATAATAATATAATAATATAATAATATAATAATATAATAATATAATAATATAATAATATAATAATATAATAATATAATAATATAATAATATAATAATATAATAATATAATAATATAATAATATAATAATATAATAATATAATAATATAATAATATAATAATATAATAATATAATAATATAATAATATAATAATATAATAATATAATAATATAATAATATAATAATATAATAATATAATAATATAATAATATAATAATATAATAATATAATAATATAATAATATAATAATATAATAATATAATAATATAATAATATAATAATATAATAATATAATAATATAATAATATAATAATATAATAATATAATAATATAATAATATAATAATATAATAATATAATAATATAATAATATAATAATATAATAATATAATAATATAATAATATAATAATATAATAATATAATAATATAATAATATAATAATATAATAATATAATAATATAATAATATAATAATATAATAATATAATAATATAATAATATAATAATATAATAATATAATAATATAATAATATAATAATATAATAATATAATAATATAATAATATAATAATATAATAATATAATAATATAATAATATAATAATATAATAATATAATAATATAATAATATAATAATATAATAATATAATAATATAATAATATAATAATATAATAATATAATAATATAATAATATAATAATATAATAATATAATAATATAATAATATAATAATATAATAATATAATAATATAATAATATAATAATATAATAATATAATAATATAATAATATAATAATATAATAATATAATAATATAATAATATAATAATATAATAATATAATAATATAATAATATAATAATATAATAATATAATAATATAATAATATAATAATATAATAATATAATAATATAATAATATAATAATATAATAATATAATAATATAATAATATAATAATATAATAATATAATAATATAATAATATAATAATATAATAATATAATAATATAATAATATAATAATATAATAATATAATAATATAATAATATAATAATATAATAATATAATAATATAATAATATAATAATATAATAATATAATAATATAATAATATAATAATATAATAATATAATAATATAATAATATAATAATATAATAATATAATAATATAATAATATAATAATATAATAATATAATAATATAATAATATAATAATATAATAATATAATAATATAATAATATAATAATATAATAATATAATAATATAATAATATAATAATATAATAATATAATAATATAATAATATAATAATATAATAATATAATAATATAATAATATAATAATATAATAATATAATAATATAATAATATAATAATATAATAATATAATAATATAATAATATAATAATATAATAATATAATAATATAATAATATAATAATATAATAATATAATAATATAATAATATAATAATATAATAATATAATAATATAATAATATAATAATATAATAATATAATAATATAATAATATAATAATATAATAATATAATAATATAATAATATAATAATATAATAATATAATAATATAATAATATAATAATATAATAATATAATAATATAATAATATAATAATATAATAATATAATAATATAATAATATAATAATATAATAATATAATAATATAATAATATAATAATATAATAATATAATAATATAATAATATAATAATATAATAATATAATAATATAATAATATAATAATATAATAATATAATAATATAATAATATAATAATATAATAATATAATAATATAATAATATAATAATATAATAATATAATAATATAATAATATAATAATATAATAATATAATAATATAATAATATAATAATATAATAATATAATAATATAATAATATAATAATATAATAATATAATAATATAATAATATAATAATATAATAATATAATAATATAATAATATAATAATATAATAATATAATAATATAATAATATAATAATATAATAATATAATAATATAATAATATAATAATATAATAATATAATAATATAATAATATAATAATATAATAATATAATAATATAATAATATAATAATATAATAATATAATAATATAATAATATAATAATATAATAATATAATAATATAATAATATAATAATATAATAATATAATAATATAATAATATAATAATATAATAATATAATAATATAATAATATAATAATATAATAATATAATAATATAATAATATAATAATATAATAATATAATAATATAATAATATAATAATATAATAATATAATAATATAATAATATAATAATATAATAATATAATAATATAATAATATAATAATATAATAATATAATAATATAATAATATAATAATATAATAATATAATAATATAATAATATAATAATATAATAATATAATAATATAATAATATAATAATATAATAATATAATAATATAATAATATAATAATATAATAATATAATAATATAATAATATAATAATATAATAATATAATAATATAATAATATAATAATATAATAATATAATAATATAATAATATAATAATATAATAATATAATAATATAATAATATAATAATATAATAATATAATAATATAATAATATAATAATATAATAATATAATAATATAATAATATAATAATATAATAATATAATAATATAATAATATAATAATATAATAATATAATAATATAATAATATAATAATATAATAATATAATAATATAATAATATAATAATATAATAATATAATAATATAATAATATAATAATATAATAATATAATAATATAATAATATAATAATATAATAATATAATAATATAATAATATAATAATATAATAATATAATAATATAATAATATAATAATATAATAATATAATAATATAATAATATAATAATATAATAATATAATAATATAATAATATAATAATATAATAATATAATAATATAATAATATAATAATATAATAATATAATAATATAATAATATAATAATATAATAATATAATAATATAATAATATAATAATATAATAATATAATAATATAATAATATAATAATATAATAATATAATAATATAATAATATAATAATATAATAATATAATAATATAATAATATAATAATATAATAATATAATAATATAATAATATAATAATATAATAATATAATAATATAATAATATAATAATATAATAATATAATAATATAATAATATAATAATATAATAATATAATAATATAATAATATAATAATATAATAATATAATAATATAATAATATAATAATATAATAATATAATAATATAATAATATAATAATATAATAATATAATAATATAATAATATAATAATATAATAATATAATAATATAATAATATAATAATATAATAATATAATAATATAATAATATAATAATATAATAATATAATAATATAATAATATAATAATATAATAATATAATAATATAATAATATAATAATATAATAATATAATAATATAATAATATATAATAATATAATAATATAATAATATAATAATATAATAATATAATAATATAATAATATAATAATATAATAATATAATAATATAATAATATAATAATATAATAATATAATAATATAATAATATAATAATATAATAATATAATAATATAATAATATAATAATATAATAATATAATAATATAATAATATAATAATATAATAATATAATAATATAATAATATAATAATATAATAATATAATAATATAATAATATAATAATATAATAATATAATAATATAATAATATAATAATATAATAATATAATAATATAATAATATAATAATATAATAATATAATAATATAATAATATAATAATATAATAATATAATAATATAATAATATAATAATATAATAATATAATAATATAATAATATAATAATATAATAATATAATAATATAATAATATAATAATATAATAATATAATAATATAATAATATAATAATATAATAATATAATAATATAATAATATAATAATATAATAATATAATAATATAATAATATAATAATATAATAATATAATAATATAATAATATAATAATATAATAATATAATAATATAATAATATAATAATATAATAATATAATAATATAATAATATAATAATATAATAATATAATAATATAATAATATAATAATATAATAATATAATAATATAATAATATAATAATATAATAATATAATAATATAATAATATAATAATATAATAAATAATAATATAATAATATAATAATATAATAATATAATAATATAATAATATAATATTAATAATATAATAATATATAATATAATAATATAATAATATAATAATATAATAATATAATAATATAATAATATAATAATATAATAATATAATAATATAATAATATAATAATATAATAATATAATAATATAATAATATAATAATATAATAATATAATAATATAATATATAATAATAATAATATAATAATATAATAATATAATAATATAATAATATAAAATATAATATATAATAATATAATAATATAATAATATAATAATATAATAATATAATAATATAATAATATAATAATATAATAATATAATAATATAATAATATAATAATATAATAATATAATATATAATAATATAATAATATAATAATATATAATAATATAATAATATAATAATATAATAATATAATAATATAATAATATAATAATATAATAATATAATAATATAATAATATAATAATATAATAATATAATAATATAATAATATAATAATATAATAATATAATAATATAATAATATAATAATATAATAATATAATAATATAATAATATAATAATATAATAATATAATAATATAATAATATAATAATATAATAATATAATAATATAATAATATAATAATATAATAATATAATAATATAATAATATAATAATATAATAATATAAAAATATAATAATATAATAATATAATAATATAATAATATAATAATATAATAATATAATAATATAATAATATAATAATATAATAATATAATAATATAATAATATAATAATATAATAGTATAATAATATAATAATATATTTCAATGGCTGCAACCAAAATTTCGCTAATAGATTACAGCAGGCACAATAATCGGTCAACAAAAATATCGAATGCTCTTTCATTAAATCTTAATAAAATCACTGTAACTAAAGACTCAAAATATTTTTCCGCAGACAAAAATATTGCCTACCAAATTAATACAAATATTGTATTTGTCATCAAAAATGCGCATTTTGGTGGACATAAGCAATATTTTTATTTGTAAATACTACGAAACTACTTATTTAGTTGATTTCGCAGCTCCTCACAATAAATAATTATTATTAAGTTCATTAAAATAAAATTTACGTTTACATTATGTATATTACTGACTTCCTGTACAATTTATAAAAAGAGGAATTAAGTTTTATGACGAAATATTTGTTTGCGATATTTTTTGTTTGCAATGACAGTAAGTAGTATGCGGAAAACATTTGACTAAATATTTCTTCGACATTTTTTGTTTAAGCGAAATATTAATGCTACCTTGTTTTTTGTGAAAATGAGGTAGGTTGCCATGATAATACTTGCATTTATTTTAGTGAAAACTAAGTGTTGCATTTTAGCACATGCCGAATTTATATTCCGTTATAAAATGTTTGCACATTTCATATCTTCTTCAAAAAATCAAAAAATCTACCAATACTTTACATGACTGAGCGATTTTGACTTGTTGATTATTTTATTAAATTTTTTTTTTATTTTTTATTTTTTTGTAGATTAGACTCCACGCAGTATAATCAATAGAAAAACGCTTTTGGAAATGAAAACTTCAAATTAAATTTCCTTAACGGAAATATACACATTTTACTTACATAAATACAAATCAAACGCGTCTGCGAGGCATTTCATTTTTAAACAATCAAAAATTTATAACAACTGTCACTCCCCATTCCCCAATTTCGCGTAACGTAACTGACAGTACAAAAGCTACATAGATAATTATATTTTTTTGTTTTTGTTATTGTTCTTGGTCGGTTGTGCTACGTAAATTTTATCTAATTTAAATAAGTGGAAAAAAAATAAAAAAAAACAAAATTTCCAAGAAAATGTCCTATTCATTTTGAATATTTTAATTTACTTTTGCGCCTATGAAATTTGTATGTTGTGAGAACTGATGTCTGGCGTGGTGAAATTTTGCTTGTGTAAGCAACAGTCAGTTTTCAATTCGAATTATGTTGGCAATTATCGTTATATGCGCGTAAATAAATTTATTTTATGACATCCCGTCCTATCTAAACCATGTAAACATTTACGCTTCGTAGTACTGACATTTTTTTGGTTGGTAAATGGGGAAAATTATCTTCTGTTTTTTTATATCGCAAATTAACTTTACAGATTTGTTACAGTATTTTGTCTTAAGTATAATGATATAATATATAGTTTAATGCTGGAAGTAATTTATTGATGGCGAGTAATTTGGAAGTGACTTTAATTTAAGCACAATTTATAAATTCACACCGATGATTTACTGTCATTTTATGCTAATTTGTAGATTTGGGGGCCATACTATTGTCGCAATTTAATGGAACAATTGGGAAATTGTTTGAATAAACTATCGCAGTATTTTTACTTAGTCAGTTTGCCTCTTAATATACTATCCCAATTGTCAAATAACTTGTCACCTGGCACATAGTTATGGTTAGGATGTTGGCTTGAACACTCCGTGATCGTGAGTTTTGTGCCAAAAATCTAATTTATATACACTTTATTTGACAAAAAAATTAAAATTAATATAAATTAAATTGAAAAAAAATTTATTAAATATTACAAATCAATTGAATTAACCGTTTTATGACGAATACGTCAACTTTCGTTAGTGAGAAGGCATTTTTATATTTTCAATCAGAGTTCCATTCTCGTGTTCTGTGATTTGTAAAACATTAAAAATGCCATCAATATTGAATATAGTGAAATGTACAACGAAATCAGCAAAAATATATGCGAGTACAAAAAAGCCATAAATTATTTATGGACATCAAATTTAAAATCTTAATGTCTTCATACAAAATTTTAATATGGGTTTGAATGGCGCAAGAGTATGTTTTAGATTTGCTTGTTTAACATTATAAAATCGGGTAACAAAATTTGTTACTCTGACAAATATCGGATTAATATTTATTAGGCAATAAAAATAATTTTTAATCATAAAATGTTCTACTCCTTATATTGTTCATATTATATACATAAATTATATATTTATATCTTTATTTGGTTAATCTTTATATACGGCCCGTCTTTTACATTTCATTGCCGCTTTTTATGCTGATCTTTCCATTGGCATATAAGTATAACCATTATTAAAGGAAATTAGCAAAAAACATTCACCCTGCATATTTCATCCAGCCGATTAGTTTTATGCTCGTCTGATTCTGAATCTATAAACCTTTTATTCTATGACATCTTTAAAATAATTGGAGATTTGCTCAAGAAGAAGATCTTCACTGCAAAGCAACGTTGCCTTGGGATACATGGCCATTTTGGCCATCGAGTTTTCTGGAGAGCAACGATTTCCAAGCGATACTCTTTGATTTATGATATAATACCATCAAACGTGCAGTCTTTTTTAGCAACGGCATGTTCCAAGTACCGATCCTAAACCACGTACCCGTTAACAGCCCCTAAGAGCGGCGGTCTAATGCGAAGTCAGCTTATCAATCTAATCTTAGTTTAGTCGCCTCTTACAACAAACTAAGGATGCTGTGAAGAAATTCTAATAATAGAATGCTCGTGTAGATAATTTTTACGAGGCAGTAGAAGTGCCCCCAACCACAGAGTCAAATAAAGAGACTTGCTTAAAATTTAAAAATCATGTTTTCAGTCACCATTAAGTCAGTAACATAAAAAGTAGAATTACTGTATTTTATACCAAGAAATCATTTTAACTATTATTTTAAGATGGTAAAGATTGCAGAACAACATCCGGTAGCGACTTTCCACAAAAAAAAATTAACTAAATAAAGATATTGACCCAGTTTACCAAAAATATACAAATTGAATCACCCACATTCCAAAATAAATCGAATCCTTATTGGTTTTCCTATCCCTGTGGGCATTTTTATATAACAAAAGTGATAATTTCGATTTACGCCAAATCAATAATCCAACATGGACAAATTATTCGCCTCAAGACGATTCTCCTAACAATTTGGATGATTTTATCAACCAAAACTCATTTATTAGATTACATCTCAACTATGACATTTTAAGACATTTTTTCCATCAAAAATATATACATTTCTGATGTCATTCCCAATCCCCACTCCTCTTATAGTTTTTTTTATATCAAATCTAATGCAAACTGTCGAATGATGAAGGATTAAAACAATTTTTTCCACATCGTTAACTTAGGACAAAAAACAATTTTTTTTTTATAAATGACGTCATTCAAACAGGTGTCAACCACTTTGTTCGTATCTTAAACTGATTTTTAATGAAAATTAAATCATAAAACTACAAAACAGATGAATAAAATGACGAAAACTTTGATTTAATTTTAAATTTGCGGTTATGGTTAAATTTTCGTTGGCTTCAATGCAATAAAAATAATTTAAAGCTTTTTGCGAAACTATATGGAAAACAAAAAGCTTTTGTTGTTGAATTTTTTAATTGATAAAATAAATTAA